>JAODAL010051676.1:0-26528 GCA_025379985.1 Phyllomedusa bahiana | reverse complement strand
TGCCCGGAGTGAAATTTCCCCAGCACACTGTAGAATGCGACATCAAGTTGGGCTTCATCTGTAACATGTTTTCTGAAGTTATCGCAGCTAATAAAAACCTAAAATGTATTTATTTTCCTTTTTAATTTGATAAAGGGTAGTTCTTCTTGTAACCCCCACTGCAAAGGGAAAAGCACACTCAGGGGAGACATATAGATTTTCAATGAATACATTGTTTTCTTGAAACGAAGATGAGAGAAGTAAATACATTTCCTCCGGGGCTTTAATACAAGTATTTTACAGCTGGAGAAAGAAAAAGTATACATTCATTACTAATAAAGCTGCAGAATTGTACAAGCTCCTGGCCCCAATGCAATATCGGACTCCTCCAACTATCACGTCATTTATAGAACTGCTGTTCTCTGACATTATAAAGTCAAAAGTTTGGGGACTCTTTCCCAAAATTTTGGTTTGGTTTCTCCCAAATTTTACAAAAAGGCATAAAAAAAGCAACAGTCCTACTTTCCCTTAGAGAACTATTACCAGTAGAATTGTATTCAAAAGTCCAGTTTTTTAAAAAGGGTTTTTACCAAAAAGAAAATGATGAATTTTTGGGGTTTTGCCTTTGTCTGATAGGAGGGGGTCTGACCTCTGGCCCCTGCCTTTTCAGGAACAGGCCTATGAAAGTCACAGTGCAGACTAGAGAGCTGGCCATACTTGCACAGTTACTCTCCATTCTGTTCTATGGGAGTCGTGAGCACAGCTGAGTGCCGTGTTCGGCTCTGCTCGAAACCCCCATAGAACAGAATAAAGAGCCGTGCACAACACAACCAGTTCTGAAGTTGGCGTGATTTCGGGGTCTGTTCCCAACATAGGTGCGGGTCCTAGAGGTGGGACCCGCACATATCAGACAATGATGGCATATTCTATGGATATGACATTATTATTATTATTTATTTTATAGCACCATTGATTCCAGGGCGCTGTACATTAAGGGGGTTACATACATAACATAAGTCAAACAGTTACAATAGTGACAATCTGTGACTAACAACAGGTACAGAGGGAGAGAGGGCCCTGCCCGCGAAGGCTTACAATCTACAAGGAAGGTGGAAGGAGACATTTTCTATCGTGATAAAACTCCTTTAAACATGGTATAGTCATAGGAGACCACCTTTACTTGGTTAGTTAATTAGTCAGTGAGGTCTGAATGGCAAGTAAACCCTCACCCCGACTAATTTATTGGTTTCTCCTCAAGGAGAGATTTTTACCCTTTCGAAGCCACTCTTGCCTCTCACCCAGCCAACCAGTAAGTTCTACACTGCACTGACGTGGGGAAAAAACTCGAAACAGCTGTCTGTAGATGAACTTAACTGGTTTGGCTCAAATCCCTTTCACATTGCAAGGTCCTTGTGAGCTACATGTGAACTGAGGATAACTACATCCAATACAGTGTGCTGTGGAGCTCCTCAGCTCTTTTCCCACAAGCCTTTGCTTTATGCAAAACAGTCAGTGAGGTCTGAATGGCAAGTAACCCCTCACACCGAGCAATTTATTGGTTTCTCCTCAAGGAGAGATTTTTCCCCTAGGTTAGTTTGTGAAATTTTTGAACTGGCCACCTGTAAGTGGCTTTATTATGAATTGAAAGTATCTAAGAAAACCAACAGCTTAATCCTGAAGCTCTAAGCCACTGGAATTTACATAGCAGAGCTATTGGGGTGCTGAAGCATAACTAGGATGCCCCCTCATGCCTGTCAGGCAGGGGGCACAGAATGTGTGGAATGGGCTCTTAAAGAGATCCTGTCACATGGGTTATGCCCCCATTGCTGAGGGCAGCACAAGCTAATGACAGACATGCTGTTCCCAGCACTGTGTCCCTTATTCTGTAAGATGCTGCAGTTTTAGAGCATTTACCCCTCAAATCTTATTCATGAGTAGGTGTTAGCTCCGCCCACCAAAGGTTAGCCCCGCCCGTTGACAGTTATTCACATTTCTACCTATTCAAAGTAATAGGTTTACCAGTTGAGGTGGGTGGGGCTAGCCTCAGGTGGGCGGGGTTTGAAAAAAACCTGACACTCTGAAGGACTCTTCGAATGACTCTTCTGCCTGAAAACTGCAGATTTGAGCATTAAATACACGAAAACTACAGCATCTTACAGAATAAGGGACACAGCGCTGGAAACAGCAGGTCTGACACTAGCTTGTGCTTTCCTCAGCCAGGGGGGCAAAAACTATGTGACAGGTTCTCTTTAAGCTGAGCCTGATCTAGGCAGGACGAATGCCAGCTGTTAGTTACAGCTGGTACCTGCCTTCAGTGGCTTGGACTGGAGATAACTCTGAACTCGGAAATTTAACTACTTTGATGCATCTAGGCGGTTATGCTCTCAGGGTGCCAACTGGTAGTGATGACAGCCAGGAACCTAATGAAGTTTCCTAGGCCTGGGATCCGTTGCAGAGAAACAGCCCCAAAACATGATGTTGCCATCCCCATGCGTCACAGTAGGAAATGGTGTTCTTTGGATGCAACTCAGCATTCTCTCTCTTCCAAACATGATGAGTTGTGTTCTACTTTGGTTTCATCTGACCATATGACATTCTCCCAGTACTCTTCTGGATCATCCATGCTCTCTAGAAAACTTCACATGGGCCTAGACATGAACTGGCTTAAGCAGGGGGACACGTCTGGCACTGCAGGATCTGAGTCCCTGGCGGCGTAGTGTGTTACTGATGGTAGCCTTTGTTACATTGGTCCCAGCTCTCTGCAGGTGATTCACTAGGTCCCCCTGTGTGGTTCTGGGATTTTTGCTCACTGTTCTATATGTTATGTATTGAATATGTGTTATATTGACTAAAATAAAAATCCCACAATACCAAGACTCAATAATATGATTACTTAAGGACTAAATCATACTGTCAGACCACCACAAATGTGACCATCACATGTGACTACCAGTTGTACATAGGTGTTCTGCAGATATATAAGTGATTACACTGCAGTTACCTCCAGGGACTCACAGGTGACGTCTTCTCTGAGTCATTCACTTTCCTTTTTCTTCTTCATCCAGCCCAAAACACCATGATGACGTCTCCTGGCCATGACTCGTCCTTGCAGAATTTATCACACAAACGTCTTAGAATCCTCACTTTTCCAGCACCTATATACCTACCTATCTAAGGAGGGATCGATATAACTTCCTAGCTAACTGGGACCTATATAGGAAAGCTGGGTGTTTGCTGTGGGGGATGGGGAGTCACCCATTGTTCCTATATAGGCCCCTATTACGTAGGGAGGTATATAGACACTCCACCAGTAGGTAAGTAGGTAAGTAGGTGCCACCAGAAAGTTGGAAGGTTCCTCTTTTAGGTTGATAGATATATAGGTCCTCTTAGTACTTATGTAGGTCAATAGTTAGGTTTATATATATATATATATATATATATATATATATATATATATATATATATATACATACATACATATATACATACGTACTGGGGAATCTACTTAACCACTAAGAGAACCTATATACCTACCTACCTATTGTCCTACATAAGTACTAAGAGGACCTATATTCCTATCAACCTTAAAGAGGAACCTACCAACTATATATATATATATATATATATATATATATATATATATATATAGCCCCCAGTAGGTTGATAGGCATATAAGTCCTATTAGTAGGTTGGTAGGTATATAGATCCCCCTAATAGGCTGGTTGGTCTTCCCAGTAGGTATATAGGGCCCCCAGTAGGTTGGTAGCTAAATAGGGCTCCTAGTAGGTTAGTAGGTCTATAGGTCCCCTCAGTAGGTAGGTAGGTATGGAAGGTCCCTCAGTAGATTGATCTATAAGTCTCCCCATCAGGTAGGCAGCTGTATAAGTCCCCGATTAAAAATAATAATACCCAACTACCTTCTTGAGCCCCAACACGGCAGCATGAAGCCCTTTACTACGTAAGTCACAAGGCTTGGCGACCTTAGCCAGTCCTGCAGTAGCTTTCAACTGTATGCAAATCCTCAGGACGTTCATACAGTTGTGAAGACCATTGGCGCTCTGGGCCCGTGGCAGTGGCCCAGAAGCAGGTAGATTGCACAAGCCCTGGACAAAGCTACCTAACAATGCCCCAGCCTAACAGCCTGATCAACTGATAATAAACTGTTAGATTTTAGACTACCTCAGACAATATATCACAGCAAGGTAACAGTGAATAATCATGGGCATGCCCTACTAAGAACTCCAACTGTTCTTCTCAGTAAACGGTGTTTGAGATGCTTTATACTGTGACATCCAGATGAAAATGATATTTTATTATTTAATATATATTTATTGTAAGAAGGCAGCAGGTAAAGTGGCCTCGGCAATGTAGATCCCAGGAGTAATTGAACAAGTGACAAATGTTGCTGATTAAGTTGACTTTAATGGATTCTGGATCCAGGATTTACGAGCAACCAGAGAGCCTGGGTGGAAAAGGTCACTCCTATACTCCAGCCTGGACTTTACAGGCCTAATAAAGGACAACCGAGAGACTTCAGTTTTAGTTTGGGAAGCCTGGAGGAAAGACTGTGCCAGAGTCATTGTTGGCTTAAAGCTGCATAAGCTGCTATACGCTACACTGAGATGGGTGAGACCGTTTTTTATTTGTCTTTTTACCTCAAGAAAGAATTTTTGTTTTATCATTACTATTATATCCTGAAGAAAAGCTATTTATGTTGACCATATACTGAAGAAAGTTGCCCCTGTGTGATAAATTTAAGACTGTTTGGTTTCCTATAACCAGTTACTGTGTTTTAGCTATATATAAAGTATATATATATATATATATATATATATTTATATATATATAAATATATATATATTATATATTTACACACACACACACACAAAACACACACACACACCTTGAATAATTCTGTGAGTGATTTGGGGGAAGTGCTGTGGTCAGAGGAGACAAAAATTGAGCTCTTTGGTATTAACTCAATTTACCGTGGTTGGAGAAAGAAATGCTGTCTATGACCCAAAGAACACCGTCCCTACTGTCAAGCTTGGAGGTGGAAACATTATGTTTTGGAGGTGTTTCTCTGCTAAGGGTACAGGACTACTTTACCACATCAATGGGAGAATGGATGGAGCCATGTACCGTAAAATCCTGAGTGACAACCTCCTTCTCTCTGCCAGGACACTCAAAATGTGTCATGACTGGGTCTTCCAGGAAGACAATGACCCAAAACATACAGCCAAGGCAACAAAGAAGTGGCTCAAAAAAGAAATACATTAAGGTCATGGAGTGGCCTTGCCAGTCTCCAGACCTTAATCCCTTAGAGGAATTGCTCCGAGTTGCCAAGCGACTGGCCTCAAAATCTTAATGATTTAGAGATGATCTGCAAAGAGGAGTGGACCAAAATTCCTCCTGACATGTGCACAAACCTCATCATCAACTACAAAAAACGTCTGACTCCTGTGCTTGCCAACACGGGTTTTGCCACCAAGTATTAAGTCTTGTTTTCCAGAGGGATCAAACACTTATTTCTCACTGCAAAATGCAAATAAATGTATATAATTTATATAGTATGATTTTCTGGATTTTATTTTTGATATTCAATCTCTCAATGTTAAAATTAAACTACCCTTACTGTCACGTCAAGGGAGGTGCAGTGAGCCCTAACTGGAACCCAGCCCACTGTCCCTGCCTACTTGACGTGCTGCCCTAGGCGGCAGACGGAAACTGGGCGACAGTCCCTGCGCTGCTAAAGTGCTGGAGCCCGTGAGGAAGTAGAATAGTCAGACAGTCCGTATCAATATCAAATAGGAACGCCAAGCCACAAATCAGAACCAGAGGGATAACGTAAACAAGCCGAGGTCAAACACGAACAGGAGCGAGGTACAAAATCAGGAGACAAACCGGGGTCAGGAGAACAGGCCGAGGTCAGGTATACGGATAAGCAAACACAAAAACAAATACCAAGGTAACCAGGAATATCACAGCGCAGCACCCAGCCTTCAGGAAGTTTAAATGGGCTTCCTGGATACCGCCCCTGCAGCTGATTGGAGCGGCCTCCAGGTCCTCCCATTGGCTGGTGCAACTCACCCCCTGTCAGGAGTGGCTGGGCCCCTGTCACTCACAGAGTTGTCAGCAGCATGTGTATCAGGGTGGGATTGTGCATCAGCTGCTGCAGCCTGCAGATCCCTAGAGCCTGAGCACAGCCCAGCCCTGACAGTACCCCCCCTTTTAGGAGGGGCCACCGGACCCTTCCCTGGTCTGGGTTTGTCTGGGTGAGACTCATGGAATTCCCTTACGATGCGATCAGCATGGAGAGGTTTCGCCGGAACCCATGATCTCTCCTCAGGACCATACCCCTTCTAATGGACCAGGTACTGCAGTGACCTTTGGGCCTTACGCGAATCTAAGATACGGGTGACTTCATTTTCTAACTCCCCCTCTATGCAAACTGGAGAAGGAGGCCTAGAGGGCGGAGTCACAGGCTGAATATACCTCTTACGAAGTGCACGACGGGACACGTTATGTATACAGAGAGAAGAGGGTAATTTCAGCTGATAAGCCACCGGGTTAGCCATCTCCTGAACCACATATGGACGTTCAGGTACAGGTGGAGGGCATAGTTCACCAGGAGGACGAGTTCTGGGAACCTTCGCCCGCGCGCAAACTGCACAAGATACCGCATAGGCCTCAATGCTGGCACAGCTGCTTCAGATAGAACATTAGCCTGCACATCAGTATTGCCCAGCATGGTAAGGAGACATCTGTCAACACACCGTTGTCCCCACCTGACTAATTTCCCTGAATTCCAGTCAAACACTGGGTTATGTTTCTGAAGCCAGGGCAGCCCCAAAACCACATCAGCGGGCAGCCCCTCCATGACGAATAGAATACACTTCTCAATATGTATGGATCCGACCACCATCTCCAGCTCAGAGGTACAATATTGGATTACGCCCCGATCTAGTGGAGTGGAGTCAATAGCCACTACCCGCAGCGAGTCAGATAGCGGTCTACAAGGTAGGCCCAGACGTTTGGCGAAAGACGCATCAACAAAATTAGAAGCTGATCCAGAATCCACAAACGCACTCCCAGAACCGGACAGCGACAAGTATGAAATCTTAACTGGTAGCAGCAACTTATTAGATACAATAGGAAATACCTGCTCGCCTAGGTGATCCTCCTGCTGACCACCTAGGCGTTGGAGTCCTTCCGACCTGGTCTTCCGTTTGGAGCATTCCCGAATTCTGTGTCCATCTTCTCCACATTAGAAGCACAACCCCTGGATACGACGAGTATTCCTACGGTCACTAGCCGCAATGACAGAAAAAGCCCCCACTTGCATGGGCTTCTCTGGGTTTAAGTCGGAAACAACGGGTTTAGGGGTGACCATGGTGTGGACCACCGGGGGGGAAACTTTTCCTGCCGTCTCTCCCTAAATCGTCTGTCCAGATGAACGGCCAGTGCCATGGCCAGTGCCATGGCCTCATCTAAAGTACCGGGGGTCGGGTAAGCCACCAATAAATCCTTCACATGGTCAGCTAACCCTAATCTAAACTGGCATCTGAGAGCTGCGTCGTTCCACCCAGACGGAACGCACCAGCGACGAAATTCGGAGCAAAACTCCTCCACAGTCTTCTCACCCTGCATCAAGGTGGTCAGCTGAGCCTCGGCCACAGCTTCCCTATCTGGGTCATTAAAGAGTACCCCTAAAGCGGCAAAGAACCTGTCCACAGAAGACAGTTCAGGTGAGTCATGCGGTAACGAAAATGCCCACTTCTGGGGGGGATCCTGCAGTAGGGACATAACAATTCCCACCCTTTGTTCCTCATTCCCTGAGGTAAGTGGGCGGAGCCTAAAATACAGACGACAACCCTCTCTAAATGCCACAAAGGCCTTCCTGTTGCCAGAGAACCTGTCAGGCAACTGGATAGGGGGTTCCACATGAGGGGAAGGTAGTGCAGGGACACACTGACTTGGGGTAGACTCTTGCTGTTCTACCCTCATCGCCAGATCCTGGACTAGCTGGGTTAGCCCTTGCATCTGCTCTACCAGAGCTGTCATGGGGTTCATAGTGATGGTAGAGCAGTAGCGGTTTCGGCCTGTGATAATGTCACGTCAAGAGAGGTGCAGTGAGCCCTAACTGGAACCCAGCCCACTGTCCCTGCCTACTTGACGTGCTGCCCTAGGCGGCAGACGGCAACTGGGTGACAGTCCCTGCTCTGCTAAAGTGCTGGGGACGTGAGGAAGTGGAATAGCCAGACAGTCCGGGTCAATATCAAATAGGAACGCCAAAGCCACAAATCAGAACCAGAGGGATAAACGTAAACAAGCCGAGGTCAAACATGAACGGGAGCGAGATACAAAATCAGGAGACAAGTCGGGGTCAGGAGAACAAGCCGAGGTCAGGAACACAGATAAGCAAAACACAATAAACCGAACAAGTACACGAGGTAGCCAGGAATATCACAGGCGCAGCACCCAGCCTTCAGGGAGTTGAAATGGGATTCCTGGATACCGCCCCTGCAGCTGATTGGAGCGGCCTCCGGGTCCTCCCATTGGCTGGTGCAACTCGCCCCCTCTCCGGAGTGGCTGAGCCCCTGTCACTCACAGAGTTGTCAACAGCATGTGTATCAGGGTGGGATTGTGCATCAGCTGCTGCAGCCTGCAGATCCCTAGAGCCTGAGCACAGCCCAGCCCTGACACAATTATAGACTGTTCGTGTCTTTGTCAGTGGGTGAACTTACGCAATCAGCAAGAGATCAAATTCTTCACTGTACAATGTAAGATGCTGCTGCAGCATGCTGGCATTTCATCAAATGAAATTCTAAAATGAACAAATTAAGTCTATTTTATTGTCAACTGCTTGAAATACCTGAAATTCATCTACATGCCAAATATTAAAAGAAAGAAACAAGGATAGTCAGCGTCTCCTAACAAACAAAAAAACACACACTGGGAAGCAGCAGCACAATTTAAGTAAGAATTTTGAATCCTACTACATTTTATTATTGCCATACTTATTATACTTTAACCCCTTTAAACCACCTCCATTATTATTTATGTTGTGCATTTTCCATTTCATTAACAAATACATTACTGTTCTTATTTTGCTTTCTTTCAGACAGAGCATTCCTGTTTTTAAAAAAGCTTCCCTGGGTTACCCCCCCACCCTTCCTTTAGAGCCCTGGCCGGGATGGTGACCTCACCCCGCGTGTCTTATCAGCACACGGGGCTTATTTATATGTTTATGAAAAATTTTTAACCCTTCAAAGCCCTGTAGTTGTCTGCCTTGCTGTTAAAACCTCTCCATTAACATGTCCCTTTAAAGGGGTTTTTCCACGATCTCATTCCATACCTCCTGCATCCAGTCTTACTCTGTTGCTCAAAGGGGGGTGTGTAAATTGGGTTTGTTGCTATCTTGGGGACCCGCGGGATACATCCCCCAGGCCTTTCCCTCTTTAGTCAAAAAAGGTCGTTTTTTAAACGTAAGTATTTTACCTGTGCCTCAAGTTGAATTTTGCTTACCAAAAGGGCCCTGGTTCAAATCCTGCAGGAACTTAACCTGTTTTTTTTCTTTTACAATGCACCTAGCTCTTTGAGTTTTTTTTTTTTTATTGCACTGTTTGATTTTATTAACTAGTCCAAAAGGACAGGAAGAAAACACACCCGGGGTTTTTGAACCTCAGTAGCTACCGAGAAAGAGGGTGATTCGAGCATGTGCGACCAGGACTGGGAGCTCACAGCCCCGGGCGTTCCCCTTAGCGAGCTTAAACAAGGAAACATAAAGGAGCACTACAACAAAAAAAGGGAATTTTCTATAAAGGGAAAAAGGTGAAATGTTTATTATTTCATTTAAAATTTCCCCTCAATTATACTTCTGGCAAAACCCCTTCTAAAAGGGTCAGCCGAAATGCAGAAACTGAAATGTTTCACTACTTTACCCGCTACAGCCTGCAGAAAAGGGAGCCTGAAGCTGGGGTGAAAGAGCCCATGATAAATGTCCCTTTTAAAGGAACAGCAATACTACTTAAAAAAGCCTTTGTCCCCGGGGTCGTTTGTTCCCAAAAACTGCATCATGTAGTTGAATTCCACAAACCGCTGAAAGCTCTGAATGACGAAACACTGGGTCAGACACCACGGAAAATGTGGGGGCCGTATGAGGGGGGGAAGCAGGGGGGAAAGAATAATAAGTAAATTTTTCCATAATTTTGCACAAATTGCAGCAAAACTACAGAGAGATCACCATCTTTGCCTGTGCTAAAAAGACCTGTGCGATGTCACGATGATGGCACCATAGGTCCTGACCACTATAATTACTTCACCCTACAACACCACAGGAGGAGGAGGTCTATGTAGTAACAGGGGGAAGGGAAAAGATCGGGGGGGAAAAAGCAAAGGTGTAGGGGGCCAAGCAGCGTCCGTGTGTAAGGAGGAGGGGGCTTTGAGGCGGGGGAAAGCTGCGGGGTGGAGAGCCGGCGTCAGACCCCCATGTTGGGGGCTGTGTTCCCTCTATAAAGGGGATTCATATTTTTCCTACAGGGGAAAAATCAGCAATAGGAAAGATGCACAAAAAAGGTTTTTCCTGGCCTTAGTTTTCTGTGGTTATACTGCAGTATCTGTAGGGACACTGTGAAAAAAATAATAGTTTTTCCGGGAAAAGCAGCCAGGAAAACGTTATTGAATAAACCCTTTTAGTTGGAAACCTGTTTAAAATCCAGTTTAAACACTGCATGGGGGTCGGGGGTTAGGGGAGAACAGCCGGCCAGCAATTCACCCGTGTAGCAGAGAGCAGCTCCTACTACTCTCCCAGTCAGCTCCCACATCAAAGCGCTATAGAGGAATGTACAGTGTGATGTGGGTGGGACCAAGATCCAAACTCACCCACGCCCCCTTGTAACACTCCCTACTACACCAGCCTCCAAATGGGCGGAGTGGTGGGCTTGCACAAGCCTACCTTTTTGGGGTTGGGTCACGCCCTTATGTTGTGCATATAGTTTGGCTCTGTTGTATTTTATGGACCTTTTCGAATCTGAGTGTCAGCATAATTGCGGTCAATGAACCTGGTACGGGGGGCTCAGCGCACTCAACCCCCCACCCCAAGTGTTTCACCATAATGGAATAAATAGATAATAAATATGAGATAATAGATAGAAGATATAATAGATAGATAGAGATAGATAGATAATAAATAAAATGAGTAAAAATAATAGAAGATATGAGATAGAAGATAATAGAAGATGATAGATAGAAATAATAAATAAATATGAGATAGATAGATAGATAATAGATAAATATAATAATAATAATTGAATAAATAGATAATAGATAGTGATATAAAAAAATATAGATAAAATGATAGATAAAATAGATATGGATAGATAGAAATAGATAGTTAATAAATATGAGATAGATAGAAAATATAGATAGTTGATATAATAGATAATAGATAGTAGATAAAAGATAGATAGATAGATCTCTGCTGTGAATTGGGTGTATTTTCTATCACAGTGGCAGACGGGCTCACAAGTTAGGAATTTTTCGGTTTTTCGACAAAAAAGGCGTAAGAGGGGGAGACAAGAATAAATGCTTGTTTTTACAGTCCAAAGTTCCTGGTCTCTTTGAGAGCCACGTGTGCTTCATTTGAAACAAAAAAATTTTCTATCTCTAGAGAAGATTTTACTTAAGTGTTCTCAGACGAGAGCCAGAAGTAGACAACCCTTACTCTTACAGTTCAAGGTTCTTGGCCACTCTCAGAGAACCAGATGTCCTACAATTTAAATGCAGGAACAGCCCCTCAGTCTGGGGAAGTCTACAAGGCCCCCAGGATAAGGGTGGTCACAAAATATGGAAAACCAATAACAATTTCAATGACCCTCCTGTTGAGGGACTGCCCTCTTTGGATCACTGATGTTGTGCAGCTCTGAGTGCCCGGTGCCAGCAAGACATTTGGATGGAATCCCTACTTCTGTTGTCCTTACAAAACCCATTCGGGGTTTAATTATATATAGTTTACATATGGCAAAACTGAAGTATTACCCCCCTCATCATGACGAGATTGCGGGGCGGTGAGCAGTTACCACGGCAGTTGGAAGTCTCATAAAAGCCATATTAGTGCTTTTATTACTTCCTGGCGATATCAATGCAGAAAAGGTTGTACAAGCGATCGCACCCTTTAGTTGTCAAGTACCCTACGAGAACTACATGCAGGGGCGTTGTTAGGGTCCAAAAAACATCCGGGGCTCGGGACCTTAAGTTTTTCTGAGTAGGGCTGGGGGCACACGCCATTTTTCAAGCCCCTTTTAACTGCGGATGTGTTTTTTTTCAGAGAAAAAACTTCTTTCCTTCACAATTTTCTGCACTTCCAATAGTTCCCCTCCATTCCCAGCACACGCACAATGAAAATCAGCTGACAAATTGCTTTTTAAAACCTCTACCTTTTATGGCAGTGCAATCCAACAAAAAAAACCAAATAGTCCACCAATACATGGAGCAAATACACCAGGCGATTTATTGTTACTAAAAAAAACTACAAAACTAACACCCAAAATTATTACTACTTAAGGCTCAAATAATCCTGCCAGACCCTGACCGAACGCCACAACCACATGTGACATCAGTTGTACATATACCAGTGACCATTTAGTGGTAGATACTAGTTGTATGTAGGCTCAGGAGAAATATAAGTGATTGCACTGCAGTTACATTTAGTGACTTACAGCAGACGTCTCTGAAGAGTTGTTTTTTCTCTTCTTCTTCTCCATCTGTCCCAGATGCCATGACGTCTTCTACCGTCCAACTCTTCACTGTAGAATTTACAAAACAAACATCTTAGACTCCTCATTTTATCAGCATTTCTCTACAATTTCCTATCACTATACAAAATCCCCATCTATAGTGCTCCAAATGGTAATAATTACCCCTTGTAGGTACATATTTGTCCCCTGTAGCCAGGTAGCAGCCCACTGTAGCCAGGTTGTAGTCCCCTTTAGCCAAGTTACTGCCCTGTTTAGCTAGGTTACTGCACCCTTTAGGCAGTACTATGCCCCCTGTAGCCAGGTTACTGCCCCCTGTAGCCAGTAATATGCCCCCTGTAGCCAGTAATATGCCCCTTGTAGCCAGGTTATTAGCCCTCTGTAGCCAGGTTACTGCCCCCTTAGCCAGTAATATGCCTCATTTAGCCAGGTTACTGTCCCCTTAGCCAGGTAATATGGCCCCCTTAGCCAGGTTATATGCCCCCTTAGCTAGTAATATGCTCCCCTTAGCCAGTAATATGCCCCCCCCTAGCCAGTAATATGCCCCCCTTAGCCAGTAATATGCCCCCTTAGCCAGTAATATGCCCCCCTTAGCCAGGTAATATGCCCCCCTTAGCCAGTAATTGACCCCTTTAGCCAGTAATAGCTCCCCTTAGCCAGTAATATGCCCCCTTAGACAGTTATATGTCCCCTTAGCCAGGTAATATGCCCCCTTAGCCAGTAATATGCCCCCTTAGCCAGTTATATGCCCCCTTAGCCAGTTATATGCCCCCTTAGCCAGGTAATATGCCCCCTTAGCTAGGTAATATACCCCCTTAGCCAGTAATATGCCCCCTTAGCCAGGAATATGCCCCCCTTAGCCAGGTAATATGCCCCCCTTAGCCAGGTTATATGCCCCCTTAGCCAGTTTATATGCCCCCTAGCCAGTAATATGCCCCCTTAGCCAATAATATGCCCCCCTTACCTAATAAAAATAAAATAAAAAAACCTACTCAACTCAGCACGGTCCGTGCGTCCAGGTCCTGCAGCTTGAGAACGGTGTAAGTGGCGTGATGTCATCACGCCACTTACGCCGTCTCGCGGGGCCCGGGACCTCCTGGGCCGCGCAGAGGCTGCCGGCTTAGGAGACCCAGCGTCGCAGGGGGGTGATGAAAGCATTGAACATACAGGGGAGAAGACAGGACGGCCCCTGACTCTGACAGCGCAGCCGCTGTGAAACGGCCGTGCAGTCAGAGATCGGCGGACGGTGCCCGCACCTAGGAGCGCTCCAGGCCCACGGCAGCGGCCTGGAGCCTGTGGAGATTCGGGGCACAGGCAGATTTATTCAGGGCTCGTGCCCCGAATAAAACTGCCTAGCAATGCCCCTGACTACATGTAAAGATAAAACAAAAAATATTAAAATTTAAAAACTACCCCATCCTCTGTCAGTTTTACTAAATTATTAGTATCACATACAAGTCCGACTCTGAATCCTTAGGATACCACGTGCAGGTGAAACTGACATCGAAAAGACAGACGCCTGACTCTGCACCAGCCGTTATGAAACGCTTGCATTCAAGATCGCGTCGACTGTCCACAGCACCTAACATCTATCATTCCATTTACATGGACATGTGAGGGCTTTTTTAGCAGGAAAAGATGTACTTTCTAATAGTACCATAGAATATACTGGGAAATCGCCAAAAATTCGAAGTGGGGCGAAATGTGAAAAAAAGGTATTTGCACCATGTTTGCTGGGGTTTTGTTTTTACGGCGTTCACGCTTCAGTATAAATCTATATTCTGCAGGTTGATACGATTCCGGCAATACCAAATATTTAGGGCTTTCATTATGTTTTAGTACCGTAAAAAAAATCCAAACATTTTCTATTTCTTAAATTTGTCCTGCAGCGCCATTTTCTGTGACAACTATGGATCTGAGTGATGCCGCATTTTTTGCAGGCTGAAGTGGACTTTTTATTGGTACCCTTTTGGGATAGATGTAAATTTTTGATAATTTTTTTTATCCCAGTTTTTAGGTGAAATGACCAAAAAACGGCAACTTTGACGTTTGGAATTTATTCATTTATTTGATTTTATATTTTAATAGATTGGAGTTTTACGGACGCAGCAATGCCAATTATGTGCAACTGTTTTTTTATTTGTAAAGTGGTAAAAGGGGGTAATTTAAGCTTTTAATTATTTTTACTTTTTTATATTGTAAACATAGTTTATTTTTCTTACTTTAACTTTCACTAGAATACTCGACTGTCATTTCACCCTTATATATTGTATAAACAATGCAGAAAGGTGTTTAAAGATGGTGGTTTTATCACTTCCTGTCTGGAGCTGGAGTGATCAAACTGGAGCCTGTTACAGTGAGAGGACTGCAGGACATTTAATCCAAAGTGAAAACAAGTGCTTTTCAAAGGTAATTATTTAAATCTTCTCAGAGATAAAGTCTCTGATCCTCAACTCTGTCTGACCATGATGACATCACTCCCTGCTCTCTGTCCAATCAAAAAGGTAGATATGGACGGTAACCTAGAGACACTTGTGTGCACTCATAGCAGATACAATCTCTCTGATCTCCTGATCAGGGCAATATCAAAACATCAATGTATTTGGAAAAAGTCTTCAATTACCTGTTCCTACATGTTGAAAGCTATTCTTTGTAGTGAGAAACAAGCCCTCATATGACTAGGTAGCTAGAAAGGCAAAAAGGTTATGGCTTGTGGAACGCAGGAAGAATAATAATAAAGAGGCAAAGAATTATAACCGTGCAGCAGTAAAGGGTTAAAACTTTTACTATTTTATAAATTGTTAATAAATAAATTATTTATATTTGCCAAATGACAGAATAATGAGAGAGAATTTTTTAAGCCATTTTATTACTTTCTGCAAAGTCAAAAGTTTACATACACTGGGATTACTATGCCTTTAACCCCTTAAAGGGGATTTGCCAAGAGACCAGTTACGTACCTCCTGTCAGCATGAGAGCAGGATGTAAACAAATCACACTGAGTCATGAAGGCTGCAGGGGAGAGAGGGTGGGGGCGAGTGAGGAGTGAGGAATCCAAGGGAGCGTCTCAAAAAGTAAGTGAAATAATAAACAGTACAACAGTGGATTCTCAATACAGCAAGACAGCCTCAGACTGCACTCTCTACCCGATGCCTTAAAAGCTCATTAATTTTGCCTGTCATCAGATAAGAAGTGATTCATGCAAGCGTGGCCTGTCAGCTCCTGGGTCGTGACTAGGGAAAGCATTGAGGTAACCAAGGGGGATTGAGAAATGCTGTAGCTCTCAGAGGCATCACTTTTTGTAATCACATATATTTAGAAAAGTGATTAAATACCCATTTTGGAGGTTCCCACGTCAAAATTACATGGTGGCAAAACCCCTTTAAGGACCCAGCTTTTTTTTTATGTTGACACGTTTGTTTTTCCCTCCTCGCCTTCCAAGAGCCATAACCTTTTTATTTTTCCACCTACATAGACATATGAGGGCTTTTATTTTGCGTACTGTGATGTACTTTCTAATGGTATTATTCACTGTACTATAGAATATACTGGGAAACCGCAAAAAAATTCCAAGTGGGACAAATTGTGAAAACAAATTTATTTTTGCCATGTTTCCAGGTGTTTTGCTTTTATGGCGTTCAATCTTCGGTAAAAATGATGTGTTATCTGCATTCTATAGGTTGTTACGCATCCGGCAATACCAAACATGTAGGCTTTCCGTTATGTTTTGGTACCGTAAAAAAATTCCAAACATTTTCTATTTTTGAAACTTGCGCCGCGGCGCCATTTCGTGCGATCAATAACTTTTTTGTACTAACACCTACGGACGTCAGTGAGGGGGCATTTTTTGCGGGCTGAAGTGTACTTTTTATCGCTAGCAGTTTGGAATGCATGCGACTTTTTTGATCACCTTTATTCCATTTTTTGAGTGACGTAAAATGACCAAAAAACGCAATTTTGGCGTTTGGAATTTTTTTTCTTTTACGGTGTTCAGTGTACGGGATAAATGATGATATATTTTTATAGATCAGACTTTTTCGGACGCGGCGATACCAAATATGTGTAACTTTTTTATTATTTTAATGATTTTATTTGCAAAATGGGGAAAGGGGGGTGATTTGAACTTTTAATACTTTTTTTTTTTGTACTTTATAACTTTATTTATTTTTTTCACTGTAACATTGAGTCCCCCTATGGTGCTTGACCACTAGGGGGCGCGATTGTTAATACAGTCTAGTGCATTGCATAGACAATGCATTAGACTGTACCAAGATGGCTGTTTCCCCACTTCCTGTCTACGGCTGGAAGTGGGGCAAATCGGGACATGGCAGAGACGGGAGCCTTCACAGGGCTCCCCACTGCTGTGCCCGGGTGTCGGATCGCTGCAGCTATGCTGCGGCGGTGCCGATGACCCTGAAGATCGGTGCGCGCCACCGATCGTCATTCATTCAGACGCCGTGGCCATCTTTGCCGTGGTGTCTGACGGGTTAAACAGCGCCAGCAGGCGACGCCACCCGCCGGTACTGTTACTGCCGGGTGTTAATGGCGATCAGCCGCTAACACCCGGCTGCTGTGTGGGGGGGTCGCAGAGCGATCCCCCTGCAAAGCCCCTTAGCGGCCCTGGGACGTACTGATACGCCCAAGGTCGTTAAGGGGTTAAACAATTTTATGATGATGTCATGTCTTTGGAAGCTTCTGATTTATTGGCAACATCTGCAGAACAGCGTGGGAGAAAAGGTTTAAAATAAGTTGAAAGAGCGAGTATCCGAGCTTGCGAGTGCAATTTGTGTCTAAAGTGCGATTACTGGCTTAAGTGTGGGGATTTAAGATTGAGGGACTTTAGATTTGGGATGTTTAGAGGGGGGAGTATTTGTCCTCTCTGAAAAATCTGTCAGGGAATCCATATCAGAAAACCGAGGTAGTACTCTTGGATTTCTTCTATAAAGTTTCATTTTGTTTTGCTGCTGTTTTAGGCATGGATTACTCCATCTCAAGTGGGCTGATCCATATCCTGGCTACCTGACGCGAAATATCCCGTATTTAAATATTCCGTATCAAAAAAGTGACATGTCACTTTTCTATTATTTCCACATTGCGGGTTTCAATTCCTTGCTAGAAAAAAACCACACTATGAACTACCCCGTTGATTTCCATTGAAAACAATGGGCTGTAGATCGCACGTGGCTTTCATGCAGATTCCATCCTGGAATCCATATCATAATGAGCATAAAAAGACTAAGCGTGAACATACCCTTAGGGCCAGGTCCCATACTAAAGTTATTGCATGCAGATGAAACCATGCTGACATGCGAAGGCCAATAGCCACACAGTTTTGCAGGTAAAACTGAGAAAACCTCTTTAAAGCACATTTTGATTACATTGCATGAGCCAGCCTGCTCTGAAAATACAACCCATAAGTAAAGGATATACAATACCTATCAAGTCCAAAGTCATCTGTATACATCTACAGTGGTGTGAAAAAGTATTTGCCCCTTCCTGATTTCTTAATCTTTTGGATGTTTGTCACACTTAAAAATTTCAGATCACCAAACAAATTTAAATATTAGACGAACATAAGACAAGTAACACAAAATGCAGTTTTTAAATGAAGGTCTTAAATATTAAGGGAAAAAGTAATCAAAACCTACAGGGTCCTGTGTAAAAAAGTAATTGCCCCCTAAACCTAAATACTGGTTGGGCCACCTTTAGCAGCAACAACTGCAAGAATTGCCAATGAGTCTCTTACATCGCTCTGCAGGAATTTTGGCAACTCATCTTTGCAGAATTGTTGTAATTCACCCACATTGGAGGGTTTTCGAGCATGAACAGCTTTTTTAAGGTCATGCCACAATATCTCAATGGGATTAAGGTCAGGACTTTGTCTCGGCCGCTCCAAAGTCTTCATATTGTTTTCCTTAAGCCATTCAGAGGTGGACTTGCTGGTGTGTTTTGGATCATTGTCTTGCTGCATAACCCAAGTGCGCTTCAGCTTCAGGTCACAAACAGATGGCCTGACATTCTCCTTCAGGATTCATGGTTCTATTTATCACAGCAAGTCTTCCAGGTCCTAATGAAGCAAAAGAGCCCCAGACGATCACACTACCACCACCATGTTTTACTGTTGGTAGGATGTTCCTTTTCTAAAATGCTTCGTTGCTTCTAAGCCAGATATAATGGGACTTACACCTTCCAAAAAGTTCAACTTTTGACTCGTCAGTCCAAAGAATCTTCTCCCAAAAGTCTTGGAATCAAGATGCTTTCTGGCAAACGAGACAAGCCTTTATGTTCTTTTTGCTCAGCAGTGGTTTCCGTCTTAGAACTCTGCCATGTAGTCATTTTTGCACAGTCTCTTTTTATGGTGGAGTCATGAACACTGACCTTAACTGAAGCAAGTGAAGCCTGCAGTTCTTTGGATGTTGTTGTGGGGTGTTGTGTTAATTCATGGATGAGTCGTCATCACTGCACTCTTGGGGTAAATTTGGACGGACGGCCACTCCTGGGAAGGTTCACCACAGTTCCATGTTTCTTCCGCTTGTGGATAATGGATCTCACTGTGGTTCTCTTAAGTCCCAAAGCTTTAGAGATGGCTTTATAACTAGTGTTGAGCGAACAGTAAAAAGTTCTAGTTCGATTAGAACCTCCAACTTTTGTGAGTTCGGTTTGAACTTCGAACCCCATTAAAATCTATGGGAGAAGATGTGCTGGTTAATTTTTACATCTATACAGGTGAGGAGAAGCTGGAATTACCATCCATAACAGTAAACTGGATACGTGGAACAACTTAGTGAAGAAACGGACGTCTTTTGGCGCGATTTTTCAATGAAAACCCTCCCAGGAGACCCAAGTCCCACCTATAATGGGTGTAACAAAGGTTATTCATTATCAAATCCGCATACAAGTGTCTGATGAGTCCTTTTTTGTACCTTTTGTAATAAAATTATCATGCTTTGGCCGCTAACGATTTTTGCGCTATTCATATATTTTTCGCTAAAAAAATAGTTTTATATGGATTTTGGGCGCCAGGGAAACCAATTTTTTTGGGATTTTGGTGCTAAAATCCTTTTTCTTAACCTTTTTTGCCCCTAATTAGTTATCTCACTTCTGATGCCAAAAATACGTTTTTATATGGATTTTGGCCCAAGAATCCGTTTTTTTTTTGTGGATTTTGGTGCTAAAATCCTTTTCTTAACATTTTTGGCGCTAATAAAGTTATCTCGCTTCTGCCCCTAAAAATACGTTTTTTTTTTTGGATTTTGGCCGAAGAATCCGTTTTTTTACGGATTTTGGTGCAAAATCCTTTTCTTAACATATTTTGGCGCTAATAAAGTTATCTCGCTTCTGACGCCAAAACAAATACTCTTTTTAATACGAGATTTGGCACAAGGAATCCGTTTTTGGTGGATTTTGGGTGCTAAACTTCCCTTTTCTTAAACATATTTTGGCGCTAGATAAAGTTATCTCACTTCTGACGCCTAAAAATAGTGTTCTTTTTACGGCTTTTGCGCCATGAATCCGTTTTTACGGATTTTGGTGCTAAAATCCTTTTCTTAACATATTTGGCGCTAATAGAATAAGTTATCTCGCTTCTGGCGCGCTAAAAATTTGTTTTTTTACCGGATTTTGGCACCAAGAATGTCCTTTTTTACGGATTTTGGCACCAGTGATCCCTGTGTGTGTGTTATGGAATGACTTGCGCCAACTAATAATCTTTACTGAACATATTTCTGGCGCTAATAGTTATTCATGTCGGACGCTAAAATTACGGGCGTCGGTTTTTTTACGATTTTTGGCTCTAAAATCCTTTAATGAACATATTTTTGACGCTAATAAATTGATCTCTCTACTGACAACCAAACAATACAATTTTTTACAGATTTCAGCGCCCAGATCCGTTTTTCTGCTTTGGATTTTTGGGGCTTAAAAAATCCGTTATTCTTTACAGATTTTGGCGCCTAATAAAAGTGTCTAGCCTATTTGATGCCTTAAAACAAAATACATTGTATTTTGACGGGATGTCGGCGCCAGATTCGAGCTTTTTTTTACGGATTTTTGGTGCTTAAAATCCGTATCTTTACAAGAATTTTTGCGCTATTAAAGTGATCTAAGACTTTGACGCCAAAAAATGTTCATTTTACGGAAATTTCAGCGCCAGAATCCGTTTTTGACGGATTTGAGGACGCCTTTAGATCAATATCTTAAAAATTTTGGCTGCTAATAAAGTTATCACTTGCTTCTGACACTGCAAATTAGGTTTTTCGGGTTTTTCTTTACGGGATTTGGCGCAGTAATGGTTGTTTTTTGGATTAATGGCGCTAAAATCCTTTTCTTTACAGATTTTGATGCTATAACAGTTATCTGTCTGTATGGGGAAAGATAATGTGGGTTTTTGTGGATCTTTGGTATGCCAGTGAACTCTAGTGCAATAAATGTAGATAAAGTAGTAGCACGCACTCGTCAGCAGCACACAACTGGGACAAATGTGCTTCAAAATGGCTAACACAGGTTAGGGCCGCCAACAGATATTATCCTGGGCCCCATTAACAGCTTGACGCGTCGGGCCCCCCTACAAGTCAAGCCCCCAGCTAGGGAGGTAGGTTAGCAGGTGCAGCAGGTATGGTGAGTCAGAAACTACTAGGGAGGTACTCGCGTTAGCTGGCGCAACCACGGGACGGTAGCTAGGGATGGTAGTAGCAGGTAGGTGAGTGAGCTAGGGGGGAGGTAAGGTAGCTATGTAGGTAGTTAAGTAGGTGGTAGCTAGGGAGGTAGGGAGGTGGTAGCTAGGGAGGTAAGTAGGTGGTAGCTAGGGAGGTAGGTAGGTGGTAGCTAGGGAGGTAGGTAGCCATGTAGGTGGTAGCTAGGGAGGTAGGTAGCCAGGCAGGTGGTAGCTGGGCAACCAGGGAGGTAGGTGTGGCCCCCTTGTCCCCCCAGCCTTGTGTGTGGGGGCCTCCCTTGTCCCCCTAGCTTTGTGTGTGGTGGGCCCCCGCACAAAGGGCTGTGGGGACGAGGGAGGCCCCCACACAGTGGGCAGTGGGGACGAGGGAGCCCCCACACAGAGGGCTGTGGGGACAAGGGCTGCAGGGCTGGGGAGAGGATGAGGACGCTGCAGAGAGGGGGCCCGCGCTCCCGGTCACAGCTACATTCACAGACTCTTTTCACTTACTTCCCCCGCGCTGTGACTGGAGCCCGGGCCCTCCTGCTTTCTCTGTCCATGCCGCGCTGTGTACGTCCTGAAATACGTTTCAAATAATGAACAATTAGATTAGCATTGATTCCAATGTAAAATACGCCTCGTCGTTCACATGAGGCGTATTTTCGCGACGTGTTTGCGGGCGTAAATACGTCCGTAAATACGATCGTAAAATTAAGTCCCCTGTCACTTATTGAGGCGTATTTTGCAACATAAATCCCCATAGTAAAGAATGGGGATTGTATTTACGACGCGAAATACGTGCCACACTTTGTGACACGTATTTGAAACGTATTTCGGGACGTATTTACGTCCGTAAATATGCCCCGAAATAAGCCTTGTGAACATAGCCTTACTGTTGCAGCCAGTTTTAACCTTCCTGACAGAGCCCCATTTTTGAAAACTGACATGTGCCATTTATGTGATAATAACTTTTTGATACTTTTACCTAGTCATGTGATTCAGATTGTTTTCTTGTGACACATTGTGCTTTTAGTTAGTATGAAATTTTGGTCCATACAATCCCTGTTTATTTGTGAAACAATGTGAAAAAATTTGCTATGTAAGACAGTTATTCCACACAAAATAGTTTATAACTAACATCTACCATATGACTACTGTAGGTTTGCATCATTTCTAACCCTTTCCTGACATTGGACGTACCCATACATCCTAGTGGGAGGTGCGTTCCTGCAAATGGATGTATGGGTACATCCTGGAGATCGTGCAGGATTGCAAATGAGCCCCACACGATCGCGACATGGGACCAGCAGTATATTTACCTCTGGCATCATGCAACATCACCCACGACAAGAGTGAGCTCTGGCCAAGGATGATTAACCCCTTAGCTCCGGCGATCTTGCCACTGCTGTCTCCTACCAGACAGCACAGGAGCGTAAGAAACACTTCCTGGGCTGTCTATGACATCACCATGACCGGCAATGCATTGTGGGCATTGCCGGGCAGGCTGAATGACAGTCGCCATGTAGACCAGTAGACAGCAGCAATGCTGTGTATTGGTCTCCCTTGTAACAGCGATCTGAAGATCGCTGATACAAATCCCCTATGGGGACAAGTGAAAAAAATTTAAAAAGTTTAAAAAAAGTGAAAACACAAACACAAAAAATAAAATAAAAACGTACACCGCCCTTTTCCCTTTACAAACGCCAATTGGCCCAAAAAAGATAAAAAATAAAGTACCCATATTTGGTATTGCCGCGTGAATAACAACCTGCCCTATAAATATGTCACGTTAATTAACCCGCAAGGTGAAATCCGTTAAAAAAATCAAAGAATTGTGATTTTCTATTTATCCAGCAGCACATAAAATGGAATAAAAAGCGATCAAAAACTCACATAAATGCCAAAGTTGTACCAATTAAAACATCAGTTCATCCCATAAAAAAGGCCTTACACAGCTCTGTATACAGAAAAATAAAAAAGTTATGACTATAAGAAGATAGCAATGCATAACTATTGTTTTACACAATAAAAACACTCTTTTTTTTTAAAGCACTTCAACATCAAAAAAACTCTGTAATTGTATCGACCCACAGAGTAAAACTAACTTGTCATGGATACTGCACAGTGAGTGCGGTTAAAAATAAAAATATAAAAACACCAGTAGGATTGCAGTATTTTCTTCACTCTGCCTTACAAAAAACAAATTCAAAACTGATCAAAAAGCCTTGTCCCCCAAAAAAATGATACCAATAAAAAGGTCAACTCATCTCGCAAAAACAAGCCCCTACACATCTCCGAACATAGAAAAATAAAAAAGTTATGGCTATCAGACTATGGCAATGCAAAAACGTGTTTTCCTTTTTGAATAAAAGTGTTTTTATTGTGAAAAAGCAATAAAACCAGGGGCGTCACTAGGCGGTTTATTTGGGGCACAAGCCCCGGACAATCCTGCCTGTGCCCCGAACCTCACTCAGATCATTGGGTTCCAGGTACTGTGTTCCTGGAGAGCCGACGATCTATTCAACTGTATGTGCGTCCAGAGGATGCACATACAGCTTGAGCCGTTTCTCAGTGCAGGCAGGGAGGGAGACTGTCGGGGTGCTTAGGAGGGAGGAGGGGCGCCTGTCACACACTGAAGCGTCTGATTGTCAGGACCCTATGTGCTGCAGCCGTGCTGAGCACAAGGTCCCAACACAGTCAGGAAGTTAAGCAGCACACAGCCCGACAGTGAGAGAGAGGCTCCGCCCCCTGCTGTGCTCCCGGGTCCCGGACCATCTCCTGCTACACTGCATTCGTTATGGCTTCAAGAGCAGCAGCTCCAACAGGTGCCCATATCATGGAGGTCTCAAGTGAGTGAGTAGCCTCACGGTAGAGACCAGTGCTAGATAGTATAATAGGAGTGAAACAACATGAATGTGAACTGAATGTATATATGTCTGTATACATGTGTGTATGTGTGTATACATGTGTGCATGTGTGTATACATGTGTGTGTGTATACATATGTGTGTATGTGTGTATATGTGTGTGTGTATACATGTCTCTGTATACATGTGTGTATACGTGTGTGTGTATACGTGTGTGTGTATGTGTGTATACGTGTGTGTGGATACGTGTGTGTGTATACGTGTGTGTGTATGTGTGTATACGTGTGTGTGTATACATGTGTATGTGTGTATACATGTCTCTGTTTACATGTGTGTATGTGTGTATACATGTGTGTATGCATGTGTATATGTGTGTATACGTGTTTGTATATGTATGTGTGTATATGTAAATGTGTATATGCTTTATATACACACATATCCACAATATCGCCCCCTTCACGTCACTATAACATAATCCTGCCTGTTGTGTCCCTTAGACTTGTAAACTACAACCTGATTATGAATTCTATTTGAATAGAATTTTTATACCTGTCATTTGTCAGGGTTGCCTATGTTTTTAGCTGCTGCAGCCATACTAACGGTATGTTCACATGGCATAATTGTGGGGCGCATTTCACCATGTATTTGCACTTCAATATACCAAACATGCGCGCTACAATTCCGGTAATTCATAGAGAGCTATGAATTATGTCTGTCTCCCTCAGCGTACAGACGATCGTATTGTACGCTGGGGGAGAGAAGTGACATGTCACTTCTTCGCGGCGCTGACAATGCAGGTGAATGGGGCCCCACTGAACAGCGCGTACTTCCAAAACGCACAGCGTACTGCCACATGTAGAGTACATTCGGCAGAACACCATGCCCTAAGGGTATGTTCACACAGCGTGTAGTGGCACAGACCTGTGCGCACCGCTATACGCCTGCTGTTGGAAGTACGTGCTCTCCAGCGTATAATTTCAGCAGCGCTCCGGCCACCTCCCATCCACTTTCACTTTTCCCCCTGTGGCACGTCACTTATTTTTATGGGCGGGTTCTGTGTGCAGGGAAAACAGCAGCTAATCCTAGCCCTCACCGCTATGATTTTACCGTATTTGTGGGGCGCACTTTGGGCACATTACAGCATTTATGCCCCACAAATACGCTGTGTATGTTCACACCACGTAATGTCGGACTGTACTTCGGCGGGTAATTGCACTTCAATACGCCTGACATACGGGCCAACATTATGGCAATTCATAGCTGTCACTGAGAGCAACAATTACCTGTTCTGGGGAGAGTAAATAAAGGTGAGAACTTCAGAG
This sequence comes from Phyllomedusa bahiana, assembly GCA_025379985.1. Lineage (NCBI taxonomy): Eukaryota > Metazoa > Chordata > Amphibia > Anura > Hylidae > Phyllomedusa > Phyllomedusa bahiana. The sequence continues at coordinate 956 of JAODAL010051676.1, read as the reverse complement.
GGACGCGCTGGCCACAGTTTTTTCTCTATAAAAACACATGCCGCAGTTCACAATGGGGTGTGAAAAATGCTGTGTGAACGCAGCCCTACTGAGCAAAACTGAACACAAAGGGCCCGGGCCCCGGATGTTTTGGGACCCTAGCAATGCCCCTGAATAAAACATAAAAAAACTATACTAGTAAAGCTAGGATGTCATTTATACCACACGGTAACCATTGTAAAAAATAAAAGTAAAAAACACTACCAGGATTGCTGTATTTTGTTCACAACGCCTCACAAAAAACCTTGATAAAAAGTGATCATCAAAGAGTCATATGCCCCCATAATGGTACCAAGAAAAATGTCAACTTATCCCGCAAACAAGTCCATAATCAGCTCCGTCTACAGAAAGATTAAAAAGTTATGGCTGTCAGAATAGGACAACATAAAAACACATTTTTTTATAAACGCATTTTTATTGTATAAAAGTAATAAAACATAAAAAACTATATAATATTGGTATCATTGTAATTCGGCCAACCCCCATAGTAAAGTTATCATGTAATTTACACTGCACGGTAAACGATGTAAAATTGAGACCCAAAAAACAATGACAGAACTGCATTTTTTTCCCCATTTTCATGGCCCAATGTTGAAAAAACTATGGCACACCTGTGCGCCCAAAATGCACAATACACAGCTAGATGAGATCCATGAGGGGTGTTGAATCCAAAATAGGGTGACTACTGGAATGTTTAGGGGAATGTTTATACTTTAGGGGCTTTACAAATGTGACATGACACCCATCAAAATCTGCCTTCCAAAAGCTAACTAACGCTCACTCCCTTATACGCCCTGCCATGCGCCCAAACAGCAGTTTACACCATACATGCCAACTCTCCCGTTTTTGGCGGGGGGGTCCCGCTATTTGGGGTCCCCTCCCGCCCTCCCGGGGAGTTGGCTTTCCCGCCTGCAGGG
>JAODAL010051675.1:0-26529 GCA_025379985.1 Phyllomedusa bahiana | reverse complement strand
TCCCCACCTATCATGCACAGGTAAAGTGCTAGGCAAAATGTTTAGGTTTGGAAAAATGTGTTCATTTCACTCTATAACTACCTATATATCCTGTTCATTCCCCACCTATAATGCACAGGTAAAGTTCCAGGCACCTGTTTAGGTGGAATATGTGTTCATTTCACTCTATTCTGCCTATATATCATGTTCATTCCCCCCTATCATGCAAAGATAAAGTGCTAGACACCTGCTTTTATGGAATATGTGTTTATTTCCCTCTAAACTGCCTATATATCATGTTCATTCCCCACCTATAATGCACAGGTAAAGTGCTAGGCACCTTTTTACATGGAATAATTTTTCATTTCACTATAATCTTCTATTCTATTTATTCAATCTTTTATTTAGCCCCTGAAACCTTCTTTACTTCTCCATGCACTTTATTACTTAGTAATAATGTTCATTCTTTTTGTTCATTCTTTTTGTTCATGCCTTTTAGTATGTCCCCATTTAAATACCCTGTATCAGTATGCAACCAATTAATTATTGGACTTTATTTAAAACTTATGGGTGAAGTGTCTTAATACGATAGATCCAGTACTTCTCGCTTATTTTTAAACTTTGGAATCAATCTGGCATTGTACAGCTAATATAGACAATAGAAAATATCATATATTTTAGTATGTGTCCTGGATGATCATTCATAAAGTGCCTGGACAAGCTGTGTAAAAGGTACTGTCGCTTTACATTAGAACTTTGTTGGCTGGCTCTACGAGCTAGTTTAACTGTTAGTCTTATGTATTGTTCTTTGCACTCGCATTGTACCAGATAAATAATATATGATGAAGTGCATTTAAAACGTGACTTAAAGAGAACCTGTCACTTAGTTTAAGCTCCCTTTGCTGAGTACAGCACAAGCTAGTGACAGACATGCTGTTTCCAGCGCTGTGCCCCTTATTCTGTAAGATGCTGTAGTTTTAGACTATTTAGTGCTCAAATCTGCAGTTTTCAACCAGAAAAGAGTCCGTTTTTTAATGCCCTGCCCACCTGAGGCTAGGCCCGCCCACCTCAACTGATAAACCTATTACTTTGAATAGGTAGAAACATGTGAATAACTGTCAGGAGGGCGGGACTAGCCTTTGGTGGGCGGGGCTAACACCTGCTCATGAATAAGATTTGAGCATTAAAAACTCCAGCATCTTACAGAATAAGGGACACAGCGCTGGAAACAGCAGGTCTGACATTAGCTTGTGCTGTCCTCAGCAAAGGGGGCATAATCTATATGACAGGTTCTCTTTAAAGGAGCAATCCCATTACGAGAAATTTTCTTCGCCGGCAATCGTTTCTAGATGTGATCTGGCGCTGCATTTGAATGAGGAGGACGGCGCTACCACCGTCCTCTTCATTCACTTCTATAGGCATTCCAAGTATAGCCGAGTGAATGAGAGGGACGGCGCTGGCGCCGCAGGGTTGGATTGCACCTGGCAACGAGTGGACGGCAAAGAGAATTTCTCGTAACGGGACTACCCATTTAATACTGAAATCTTTCATACTTGAGGAAATAACCATTGGGGATTTCTTTGCAGCATTTACAGCCTCTCTGATTATATGAAAATACTCCCTTTTCTGAAGCATTTACATCCATCAGATTTAAGGTGCAGTTTTAAACTGGAGGGAGCCAGAAGATTTTTCAAATTAGTAACTTTTGGACACTTGGGTATTATCTGCTGGGGGAAAGGGATACATTTTTAATATTTACCAATGTAGTCTCAATATTGCCGTAAATTCTTTATGCTGTGAGTTATACTGAACGGGGAGATCATGCACTACGTTCACTCATGCGACATTCAGCTGAAAAGATTGCAAAACCCAACTAGGGGCCTCATGTATGAAAACTGTCTAGATCTAAGACTTTCTTAGATCAACCAATCAGAGCGTCCCTTTTATTTTTTCAGAGTTCTATATGAAATGAAAGGAGAGCTCTGATTGGTTATTATGGGCAACAAAGACAGTTTTAGACCAAGACAGTTTTCATACATGTTCCCCTTAGGAGCTTACATTTTCAGCAGGGAGATTGGCTTATGTTGCTGCTGGGAAACATGTTTGATGACTTTTTTGTCTTTTCATGTATGACTATATCTGACATGAGTGTGGGTGTGTGATATCGGGTGGCCATCCTGGTGTAAGCGGCTGGCAGTTACAACGCGATATCCTGCTATAATGTGGTTTAAGATCGATTGTATTTGAATGAGGATGGCAGCAGTGTTTGACCTCTCCCCTTCAGCTTTTGTAGCACCCTGGCTATATAAGTGAGTTTCTAGACACATTTGCTGCTGAACCTGAGGAAGCATGACAGACATGTGAAACACGTTGTTCTGTAATTCCGTTTAGTAATAAAAGCATCCTGCTGAAAATTCTTTTATTCAAGTGGATTTTACATTATTTGTCAGAGTTGCCGATTCCTAAAATAGGCTATTTTGAGCCAGAGATTGTGCAGTGTCTGCAGCTTGGGTGACCCTACAACCCCTAGCAGCTCTGCCTGTGGTCAGCTGAGTCCATATGATTTCTCCTGTGAATTCCACATTGTGCTAAAATAATAGCCCAAAGGCAAAAATGAAAGAGTTGAACATTCCTTGTATGTCAATTCTGCTGTTCTTATAGACACTGTTCTTGCATCTAAACAAGACACCTATTAGACCCAATAGCTTAGCAATCGGCATATCATTAAAGGGGTTGTCTCACTACAAGGATCGCATTTTATGTTAAAGATATTGCAAAAACAAGTCACTGCAATATGTGTCCATTTACAGTGTCCTACCTATTCCTAGATATCCCCTCTTGTATGGGCTGTATCAGCTCCTCAGGTCGCTATAGCTACAGACCTGTTCGATCTCTTCTGATAGGCTGCCAGCACTGGTCGCAATAGCTACAGACCTGGTGTCCTCAGCAGCTCGTCACTGCAGGCAAATAGAAGCCAGTAAACACGCCCCTGAATTAAAAAATTAAACCAAGAAAACAGGACTGTGGTAAGCTGAATTAATGTAGTGAGACAACTCCTTTAAGGCTTCTGTCATGAGTGGGTAGCACTACGCAGATGGCCAACACTTTACAAAGCTGGTGACTAATTGCTTGTCTGGCTGACATCTCTTCATTCTAATCAGGCAAGTTCAAATTCAACAACCCAATCCTTTCCCCCCCAACATCTCCTATTGGGAGCGAGACATCACTATATACTTTAGATGGTGAGCCCGAAGTTATCAGGTTTGGCTGAAAATTTTGTTTTCTTTAGGCTTTGGGCATCTATTCATAATGGAAGCCACAGCACTATGCCAAATCGGTCATAGCGTTGACAGCAACTGTCCTATTATTGTACTATGCTATAACTGTATATTATGCTATTGTCCCAACAAAGGGTGAACATGGCCTAAAAAGTGAATCCATCACATGGATGCCCACTATATAGGCAATTGCAACCATTTTTTTCCATTTTTTGATGGGGGGATTTTTTACCGCTTACTTCAGTGAGAAGATGAAAATAAAAATCCAACATATCAGGGGGAACAACCAAAAACTCCATGACCATAAAACCATAACTTGCCTTTTTTTTTAGAAATAGGAAGTGCATAAATAACTCATAACTGAATTGAACTTGGTGTCCTCAGATGAAAAGCGGGGTCATACTATGGCCTCACCCCAGAATGACATCATAGTTCTGGTAAGGCAATATACACCTTTCTAAAAGCGGTGTAAATTTTTACTTAGAAATTAAGTCACAACACAAGTAACGGGGGAAAAACATTTGTTTGAATATTTTTATGAACCATGTACTGTTTTTCAACAGATTCATTTTGCTTCTGCCCATATAATACCCTACGAAGGAAACCCCTTCTACAGGAGGTTTCTGACCTTAAATGACCACAGTAAGATTTCACCTTTTGCAAGTTGCATTTTTGGGGGAGCATTTCCCCTTTTTTTGATGAAAAAAATTAGTTTATTTTTTCAGGGCAGAGATATCTTTTTTTGCACAAATTTTTGGGACGATTCATCTTTTAAAATTTTATGCGGTTTTAAAAGAGAATAATCTCTCCACTGTTATTTGTCCATTGTCAGACATGTCAATAAGATCCCTTCTTCAGTTTAGGTGTATCCATGAATGCATGTATATATTTTGTTCATTATATAGCGCTGTTATATTCCCCTGTTTCTTTATTACACGTCCCTATTGGGCTCACAGTCATTTTCCAGTTTAACATTGGGAGTATTTGGGGTGGGGGCAGTTTTGGACGGGGGGGTCTGGGCCCACAGGGGAGTTGATTTTGGGGGGGGGCCCCACCCTACGACATAAAATATTACCGGGCCTCCACAAAAAGCGCCATTTACCACATAATACAGTGACAAAAACAGAACTGTATTGGGTAGTACAATAGAAATTTTAGTCACAATTTGTCAGTCTAACACACAGGTTCAACTGCAGGCCCTCTAGCTGTTGGGAAACAAAAATCCCCCATGCATTTTGATAATCAGAACAGGGGGCATGATGGGGTTGAGTTCCCAACACGGAGGCCGCATTTTGACACCCCTGGCTAACATATCAAAGACACGGGCAATAGCTCCACCCATATCCCCCCCACCCACTACAAATCTCCCCCACGTTTCCCCCTTTGGTCAAGCACATCGCCACCTCTAAAATAAACTTTGCAAAAAGTAGAATGTAACTCCTACACAGGGTCAGGTTTTTCCCTTTTACCTTTTACAATCGGGGACAAGTGTACGCTAGTCATACTAGTGCCGAAAAATTACAACCCCCGCCATAGGAACCACATAGACCGTCGCCCCAGCTCGGGTATAACCTACAAACCGCCATATAGAGCCACAAGAGCAACCCCAGCCAGGTAAAACCTACAACACCGCCATAAGAACACAAGTGTCAGACACCAGCTCAGGAAACCTACAAAAAACCCACCATATAAACCAATAGGGGTCAGACACCACTCGGGCACACACATTACAGAAATACAGCCGATCCAATATAAAGTAAAATAACCCCAAAATCGGGGCTAAAACCGGAGACATCTTATCTGATAGTCGTTCTCCTCTCATGAGTCTTTCTTTTTCCCGTTCTTCTGCATCCTTCCCACCGCCGAACTTTTTCCGAGCCAAACCACCCGCAAAAATACACACAAATACAGAAACCCAAAATTTTTTCCGCACTCAAACCCATTCCCACCTCTGTACAAAATTTCCCAGGGGGGGGAGAGGGGGTACACCATAATTTAAAGGGCCGGGAATCCTAAGGGGTTGGAGGGGGGGGGAAGAACGCCCCCCTGGAGATAATCTACAACAGGAGATAATGCTACAACTATGGGGCTGCCTCTCAATTATATTATCAGGTAGACAGGCGTTTGGGGGTCCCTTGGGTGGTATACGCTTAGGGTTTCCTTTAGGTAAAAAAACGGGCGTTAGGGGTCTCCTTTAGGAGTATACGGGAAATAGGGTCTTTTTTAGGAGTATCAGGCAGATGGGGGTCCCCTTTTAGGTAGATACAGGCATTTGGGGGGCTCCTTTGGGTTTTGGGTTAAGCAGTTAGGGGCTCATTAAGGTAGATACGGCATTTGGGGTTCTCTTTAGGTATATACAGGCAGTTAGGGGCCCCCTTTAGCTAGTCCAGGAAGTCTGCCCCCTTTAGTTTGTAGTATCAGGCCCCTTTTAGTATCAGGGCCCCCTGTAGGTAGATAGGGCCCCCTGTAGGTAGATAGGGCCCCCTATAGGTAGTCAGGGCCCCCTTTCATTAGCCAGGGCCCCCCTTTCATAGCCGGGGGCCCCCCTTTATAGCCAGGCCCCCCTTATGCCGGGGGCCCCCCCTTTTATAGCCAGGGCCCCCTTTTATTAGCCAGGGCCCCCCCTTTTGGGACCTGGGCCCCCCTTTTTTCCCCAGGGCCCCCCTTTTTTATTAGCCAGGGCCCCCCTTTTAGGTAGCCAGGGCCCCCTTTTATTAGCCAGGGCCCCCCTTTTATTAGCCAGGGGCCCCCTTTTAGGTAGCCAGGGCCCCTTTAGGTAGCTAAAAAAAACAAAAACAGCCATTTACCTCGCACCCGCTACGGCTCCTGGCAGCTCCGATCTCCCCGCCGGCCTCTACTGCCGCCCTGCATAGGCGGCACGGTGATGTGACGTCACCGCGCCATCTACGTCAGCAGTAGGGCCGGCGCCCGGCAGGCTTAAGGCCTAATGCCTTAAGCCAGCCAGAGCGGTCGGTGGAGCTCCGCTGACACCACGCAGCCCCGGGAGTCGGGGACATTAGTCCCCAACTCCCGGGCCCGGTCTCTGAGCGCTCGGGACGCAGGTCCCAGGTGTTCAGTGACCGGATGCGTGGCCGTGGCGGCCCAGTCTGAACCCTGGATCTCAGAACTGCAAGGTGACAGTGCTAAAAACTGAGCCACTGTGCTGTCTATATGGGACATTTGCACATACAGTAGTTGCAGACAAGGTTTCAGTGATGCTATCTGTTAAGGCATGCTTTGAATCTATGACACTAAATTTGCTTCGGGGCAGAGGATCTCCATATGAGTGGTGAAGTACATGCATAAGAAGAGGACTGGTGGACACTCCAAATTACACCAGCCAGACACACATTTAACCGGTATGCAGCAGCTCTAATTTTCACTTAGCTGAGATCTACTAAAGCTACCTAGCAGGCCTGTGCTGGCGACTCAATCTGGGCTCATAAAGGAAGTATCCTGCCCCTGCCATCACCCTGATGTTGATTGGTATCTATCAGTTCTGTCCCTCCCATATCTATCTATGATTGTGGCTCCAAGGTAGTTCCTCACAACCTGTAGGCTGGTACTTTTTCATAGAAATTACTTCCTTACTTTATTCATATGTGTACAAACATATGTATCTGTAATATAAAGGAGGATGTTGGAAGGGGGGAGGTATGGGGTATCTTGTGGCGGCGGCCGACTGTGCCTGTCCGTGGTAAGCACCCGCACCCCCAGGTTCCCCTGTGCCAGCAGAGGGGGTGTATGGGGTGTCTTACAGCGGCAGCCGACTGCGCCCGCTCATTGTCCGTGGCAAGCACCCGCACCTCCAGGTTCCCCTGTACCAGCAGAGGGGGTGTATGGGGTGAACTTGCCATTGCCTGGAGCAACTACCCTCACCTCCAGGTTCCCCTGGTATCCTCAGGTCCTTTATGTATTGCGGGGAGAGGTGCGGTGTGGGACTCTGTAGTAATGGGGTGGTGCACCGGCATCAATAACAGCAAACAACACAAGTATTCTGGGGAACTCAGGCTTTAATCACTGTACTTTACTTTTGGACGTTACAAGGTTAGTCAGTAAGACACATATCACTTCAACACTTCTCATATCTCTGGACCCATTGACAATTCTCACAATCCACTTTTTATTCCGACCCAGTCCAGCTGTGCAAGGATGCTGGCGCCTGGCGACATAGGACACACTCTGTCCACTCTATAGGGTCCCTTGACTCTTCCGGCAGTCCCCCAAACTGCCTACCTCTATTTCTGGATTGTGTGACTCTCTTTAGCGTCCACTCCACCTGGGTCTCCACTTTCTCTCTCTGTCTTGGTGCCTACTTAATCTCAGGTATAGCAGTGAGTCAGGCTGCTCTCTGCTGCCTCGGCCTGCCCTGTCTATTGGCGCCTGGATAGACAGGGGTGCCCTTAACTTGCTGCTTTCAACTGGAACTATATACACCAAACATACTTATACTCCTAACTACTACAGGGCTGACAGCCTCCTCCTATAACTGTCTGCCTGACCTCCAGCTCCCCCCCCCTTCAGCTCTCCTGATTGGCTGCTCGCTCCCCTACATCCCGAAATGTCCTCTGACTCTCAACTGTCACCATCTGCAGCTTCCCCCTCAAGCATGCCATCCTACTCCCTGGTTTCCCATGGCAACCCACTACCGTCAACATCCCAACACAAGCATAACCCCTTACATATATACTGCCCAAGGCTAGTGCTGTTAGTGTGCCTACCATGTGGCCAGTATCACCTTCACTGGAGCAAATAATGGCAGCACAGTGCATCTCTTTCACAGATGAGTAGATCTTCCCAGCACAGATTCAGTCACACTGGTTACTTGGTCCCATTTGTACCGTTTAGCTTTTAAAGGAGGAGAATATACTATACACTCTGGTTTACAGTTCCTTTACAGCTGGACTCTACAGATTGACTCTTTACTTTACTGTGCACTCTTCTTGGTGCCCCCAGTCACTGGTCCAGGCTTTAGCTTATCCCAGCCTACACAGCAATTATCCATGACTTTCACTGATCACAATTCTCCTCAGGCTTTGTCCACTTTTTTGACTTTCCGTCAACCCATCAGCTTGCTTTTCACTGGCCGCAAAAAGTCCAATCCAAGATATTCACCTTTAACAGGTCTCTCTACCTGTCACATGCCTTACTGAACACACTCATTCTTTACTTCCATAAAATGCTTCAGAGCAACTCTCAGTGCCAGCACATCCACATTTATGTCAACACAGGGCATCAAGGCAAGAACCCCACTGACTGAAAGCTACCCCTCCTGCAGGTTGGCAAGTTGGACTCTTGCTTTTAGTGTCATCAGCCTAAATCAGGGGTGCGCAACATGCGGTCCTCGGTGCTCCTTTGTGCCACCCCCAGCCATCAGGACACAAACATGCTTTGTCTCTGTCCTCATACTTCAGAAAGTAATATTCATCTTTTGACCACTGCATTCCACTGATGGCACTGTCATGGTGGGCACTGTATGGCTGACACTGATATGGTGGACACTGTATGTCTGACACGTTTATAGTGGGCATTGTATGACTGGCAATGTTATGATGTCAATATACTGTAGTATATATATAAGCAAACATGCCAACTCACCCGATTTGGGCGGACACTGCTCCGGCGCCACGTGGGCCGCACCTACAGACGGGTGAGGCGGGCGCCGCTCACCAGAGGGGGCGCCACCCGCCCGGCGATTCTCACTGACGCGGCCGCACAGTGTCAGTCAGCAGCTGCAGTTCCGTGCAGCTGCTCGTACAGGGAGGAGGCAGGAGGGGTCGTTCCCCTCTTGCTTTCTCCCCTGTATGTACAGCGCCCGATGAGCGCTGTACATACAGTTCATCGTCGCAGGGGGCCCAGGAGATGTCTGGAGCTGGACACACAGGAAACCTGGTGAGGTGAGTAGCTTTATTATTTTATTTTTATTAGCTATAGGGGCACTACCTGGCTATTACAGGCACAACCTGCCTACAAGGGGGCACTACCTGACTACAAAGGGGCACTACCTGGCTGTAAGGGACATCTACCTGGCTGTAAGGGGCACTTCCTGGCTACAAGGGAGCACTACCTGGCTGTAAGGGGCATCTACCTGGCTGTAAGGGACACTACCTGGCTGTAAGTAAGTACTACCTGGATAAAGGGGGGCTATTACCTGGCTATAGGGGGCACTAGCTGGATAAAGGGGCTACTACGTTGCTATAGGGGACAGTACCTGGCTAGAGGGGGCATCAACCTGGCTTTCTTCCAGAGCCATTATGCAGTTAGGTGGAGTGGGTGTGGCTTTTTTGAAGGGGCGTGGCACACCAACAAGATGGACGTGATCATGCAAATGCCACGTCACGCGTATCATTATATTTATTTACAAAGCTAGTAGTATTATGCCAAGTTACTCCATTCAGATAAATATATCAAAGATAAGAAATTTGATTACTGCACAGAATTCAGAATAAGGAAATCATAAAAAAATCGGATGCAGATGTCCATGTGATGTTTCGGTCAGCAGGCCTTTATCAAACAACATCTGTAGTAAATGGGAGAGAGTATATGAGAGGCAGCTGTAGCATAAGAGATCTATAAGGCAGTTTCTGGAGGTTAAGGGAAATCCGTGACGAACGGCGAGGAAGAGGGCATAAAGGGAAGAGAGATGATTGGAGCACGTCCGGTAGGTAAGAGGAGAGGCGCGATGGCAATGTTATGATGGGCAATAAATAGCTAACACTGTTAGGCCTGGCTCACACGGCTTATTGCCGGCGTAATCGTGGGGACGGATTTCACCCCGCAATTACGCCGGCAGCGGGGCATACGGCGTACGCGCCGTAAATAATTCACATGTCACTTTCCCCCCGCCCGGCGCATTCGCCGAGCAGGAAGGAGAAACGGAATCCATAGTTCTCTATGAGAACTGTGGATTACCATAGTTACTGGGACGGATTGGAGCCGTACTGCAACGCAAATCCGGCGCACAGTACGGCTCCAATCTGCGCCCAAATAAGCCGTGTGAACGAGGCCTTATAGTGCGCACTGCATGTCTGGAACTGTCATGGTAGACTCTGTATAGCTGGCACTGTTATGGTGGCACTGTATGGCTGACACTGTTATGGTCGGCACTGCATGTCTCGCACTGTCATGGTGGACTCTGTATAGCCGGCACTGTTATGGTGGGCACTGTATGGCTGGACCATAGAGCTTTATCCAATAATTGCAAACAATGCTGTATATTAGCAGTGCACACGTTTATAGATCTCCCACCGTTAGGAGTATCTTCTTAGACCCCTATCTCAATCCAAAAACGTACACATAGGCTGTATGGACAAAACATGTTGAACTATTACTGTCGATTTTTATAAATTGGTGCATAAAGATCATAGGTTCTATGACGAACACCTTAGCAATGAAAAACATATGAAAACAGGCAGTACTTACTGTATAAAGTCTTCTCCTGTTTAGGAGGTGAGTGATAAGTCCCATAGTTAGGGCTAGTAGAGCCTCATGCTGATTGCAGCCCGTGCCGCCATGCAATGACGCGACATTCGGAAGGCACGCCTTCCTTTTCTAAAAGCAAGCGTTGTAAAAGCCGTCATCCCTTTTCATTGACCTTTTTTCCAAGTGGCAGTCATGTTCTATAAAAAAAACAATAACAACACACTGTTTAAAAACAATATAAAAACTCAAGCTAGAGGACTGAAAAGGTAAAGGAGGGTAGGAATCGGGTAGTGGAAATCGGTAGGGGAACAAAAAGTTTATTAGAAATTTTAAAAACAAAAAATAGCTCAGACGACCCAAAAAATTTGGTGAAACAACTGTAGCGAAACATTTTAATGAATACCAACAAAAAATTTGTGATTTAGTTTGGGGGTTTTTACTTGAACAAGTGAACATCTCAATTATATGCCAAAAAAAAAACTAGGTTAAAACAGAGGAGGCGTATTGGATTGCAAAATGGATACAATTTTCCCCAAAGGGGTTTAAAGAGTCTTTGGCCCTTGCAAATTTTTTAACTTATGCATAAAAAATATGCTCCCTATAAACCCTTTTTTTATGTTTTAGGTTTTCTGAGGGAACTGAAATAGCCAGGGGGGGTCAAAATTCACTTTTACTCCTTTGGGAAAACAAGGAACAAAGCAAAATTTGGAAATGTCTTTATTTTTTGTTTTCCCACAAAAAAAAAAGCAATTCTTTGTACGAGACAACCCCTTTAAAAGTGTGACTTCCCCACAAAAAAGTGTCAAAACATGCCCAAAAAACGTGTCAAAAAAGCCCCGTTAAAGCACCCTTTTAAACAAAATGTGAATCCAGGAACTATTTAAATGATTTCCTAGCATACTCAACCGAGTGAGTTTAAGCTAAAGTAAAACTCTAATGATTAACCAAAGAGATGTGGCTAAATAAGGACAAGTAAGTCAGCCTTCTTAAATTCTCCATCTTAAGTGAACCTGAAAAGACAATTTGTCACATGGTTTTGTGAAGGAAATCTTGTCGTGGTGAAACTGAAATCTCTTTACAGCTAAAGAGGAACTAGGTGATCCTGCCCTTTTTTTTTTACTTCTCTGTATCTAAAGAAAGGAGCACTACATGCATAACCCTCAGATGTACGTGAGGAGAAGTGTTCCATGGTTCCCATTTATATAGAAGTTATTAAGCAAATGAGGAACTTTGCTAACCGCACACAAGCCGGAAGAAAGCAGTGACCTGCATGGCATATTGTTACTTGGCACAGAAATGACTGTGACTGGAAATCAGATCAATTCATCTGAATGGGGTTGTTTGCCAGTGAACACATGAATTTGTGCAACGAATTTGCTGTGTTGAATTCACCTTTAAATAGGCAGTGGGTCACCGCGGCATAATTGCTCGGGGACAAATTTGCGCGAAAATTTAGCGGTTTTTTAACGGGGGGGCCCCGGTTGTTTTTGTTGTCGGAAAGTAAACAAATGGCCGGCTCCCTATTCGGCCCCGGCCTCATCAGTCTATTCCGCTTTAGCGCGCCGTTTTTTCCGCTGGCTGAGAGGTTCATGCCAAATGTTCTACGCCAGCCCGGCCGTGGATTCCGGGGGGGAGAGGAGAGTTAACCCAATGTAGTGAGACACCCCCTTTAATGGGGGTTGTTTTTACAGGATGTGCATGGATTTTTGCAAACCCTGTTAGAGTAGATGTATAAGAGGAGCGAAGTTGAGTATGGGATGCTATTAAATGGGTTGTCTCATGATGCTGTTTTACAAAGTCACATCCAGTTTCAGACTCTCACTTCCTGATCAGGTTGGGGTAGGTCTACAATAGTGATTGGCATATCATCTCTGCTGTTCTTAACTGAGCATGTTACAGTGACAGGACTTCTGAAGGTTTATAAACTGTAGTGTACAAGGCTACAGGACTTTAACCCCTTAACGCCGAGGCCTATTTTTTTTCACATTCGTTTTTTCCTCCTTGCCTTCCCAGAGCCATGACTTCAAAATTTTTTCATCTACATAGACATGTGAAGGCTTTTATTTTGGGGTACAAGATGGGCTTTCTAATTGTGTCATTCATCATGGTACCATAGAATATACTGGGAAACTGCAGAATAAATGTGAAGCAAAATGTGAAAAAAAAAACGTACTTGCACCATGTTGGCGGGTGTTTTGCTTTTGTTCAATCTTTGGTAAAAATGATGTTATCTGTATTCTACAGGTGGATACAAATCCAGCAGTACCAATACGGTTTTCTTTCTGTTTTGGTACCGTAAAAAAAAAATTCTAAATATTTTCTATTTTTGAAATTTGCGCCGTGGCGCCATTTTCTGCGACCAATAACTTTTTTGGACTAACATCTACGGACTTGAGTGAAGTGTACTTTTTATTGCTGCCAGTTTGGAATATGTGTAACTTTCAAATTTATTCTAATTTTAAGGGGGCGTGAAATGACTAAAAAAACACAGTTTTGACATTTTGAATTTTTTTTTTCTACAGTGTTTAGTGTACAGGATAAATGTTATATTTTAATAGATCAGACTTTTTCGGACACGTTGATACTCAAAACTTTTTTTTATTTTATTTTTTTATTTGCAAAATGGCGAAAGGCCGGTGATTTGAACTTTCACACTTTAAAACATTGTTTTTTTTTTACTTTAACTTTGAGTACCCCTAGGGTGCTTCTCCACTATGGGACATGATCATTTATACAGCCTAATGCATTGTATATACAATGCATTAGGGTGTACAAAGATGGTGGCTTTACTACTTCTTGCCTGGGGCAGGAAGTAGTGAAACATATAACATGGCAGCAATGGAAGCCTTCATATGGCTCTTTGCTGACGCCCCGAACGGAGTGAGAAACAGTGCGCACCGTTTCTCATTGGTTTAGACGCCAAGGACCTCTTTGCCGCAGTGTCTAAGGGGTTAAACAGCCGGCGCCATCCCGCGCTGTAACTGTTGAGTGTTAGCTGCAATTAGCAGCTAACACTCAGTGGCAATGTAGGTGAATCTTGCTGCAATCCCGCTACAAAGCCCCTTACTGGCACTCATACGCCATATGTCGGTAAGAAATTAGGGGTTCAAACTTGTCAGTAACTTAAGTAAACAAACTCCTGTGCTGGAGATAATTCAGCAAGGAGTGACCATGGTCGAAGAGGGCTGCTTAGAGCAATCAGAGCAGAGAGAGGTGATCGGTAATAAAGAGAAACTTGTGTACACGAGCAGTAGATAAAATGTTCTTTATCTCCTGAACAAAGCAAAATCAGAACAGCAGTGTATTTGGTAATAGCTTTTATTTACCTTTGCCTACATGTTTAAAGTGATTTAATGTATCAAGAAAATCCCTTTAAAAACTGCAGACTCATGTTGGTATGAAGGGATGACATGTTACACAGTCTTTAGAAAGATTTTTACCCTGAAGTTTTTCAATTACAAAACCTTGTATACACGTGCATAATCTTGGTAGAACTCTTTGTAAGTCACAACTCTTAATGGTATCAACAGGCTTCGCTGTAGGGCATAGTACTCTGCAGTTCAGTGCTACTCACTTGCAGGACCAGGATGATGGGTAAGCTAAGGTAAGCAATTACCTAGTGTGCCATCTTATGTTACACAGGAAAGGGACGCACAGATGTATGTAGCTAGCTCACAAGCCTTCTCCATGTAAAGGCTGGTGCTATCTATTAGATAGAGCTAGAACCTGCCTTTAGCAGTTGGGACTGTAGATAACTTTGATCCCAGCTATTTAACTACTTAAATGCCACAGTCAACATGAGGGGCCCAATAAATACCTCCATGGCAATCATCTAACTGCTTCTATTATACCCTACCAGAGATACCAATATGTTTATTGATAGACTTATTTATCCCACAGGGTAAATACCATAAATAAACAAAAAAGCACCCAATGCCAAAATTGCTTTGCCTCCCCAGAAAATGTAATTAAAAATTGATCAATAAATCGTCTATGTACCAATTAAAACTATAATGCATTCCTCAAAAAACGAGCCCTCACATGGATCTATAGCTGGGAAAATAAAAAATGGCGTTTAAAAATCAAATTAACCAAAAACATTGCTGGAATCTTACTGACCCACAGAGTAAACATCACATATCATTTTAAGCACTCAATGAACTCCATAGAAACAAACAACTCAAAATATGTCGCAAGTGAGTTTTTTCCCATTCTACATGGCTGGAAAGGGGAGGCATGGGCATTGGTTGTCACATCAGGCCTATATGTGTAGATGAGCCATTTACCCTATTTGGCCAGGGCACCAAAAAACTTTTTCTTGGCCCTGCTCACTTAGACAACACTTAATGCATTGATGATACATGTGCCTATACTATTATAAAAACATCCTCTATATCACAGATCAAATGGACATCACAGATGTCACTAATGGCCCCTCCTGTACTAGGAGTCCTCTCACTTTGGTTGGCTTCCTGGCTGCTCCTTACTGTAACTGCCAAGAATCACGCAGCTCTCTTCACAGTCCATGGAGACCAGCAGCAAGCCTCACAGTCATAGTGCTCTTCAACTTAAGAGATGCAGTCAGCAGCTTTGGCAATCCTCAGAATCAGCTAATGTACCCTGGCGTCCTATCACACAGGCCTCCAGGAACACTCTTGCTCCCTGATGCTCAACTACTTCCACATAATGGTCACCTATCGTCATAAATACCAAGTACAGTCCAGCAAGAGGCTTTTCATGCTAGACCCTGATCCCTTCCTCATGACACCCAGAAGTAAACTTTCCTGCTGGCTTGGGGCCAGAACCACGTTGTTACCACAACATAAAATCACAGTGTTAAAGTGGAACAAATTACACATATTACATGTAGCAATGTCTTTCAAAGGGGGTGACTTCCTGAATATATGGGGCCCTTACACAATTTTGTAGTGATACCTTTTCACCATCCTTACGAATGGGACATTTGCAAAAATCTACCACACCCAGATGTTCACGGCATAAAAATTAAAACAAAAATCATTTAGATCTACAGAATGGCACGAGTGTGAATCTCTAAGAGGCAATTTGATTGTCTTCTTCCTCCAAGATATATCCTCTGAAGATAGCTGGTGTATCCAGCAATACATGATTATTAGGTAGTGGAGAATAGGTTACTTGAGAATGGGTCGCTCACTTTGGTGTTTTGTCATGTGGTTTGAAGTGCAGCTCTCGGGAACTAGTGGTAGTTAACTAGTTTTCTTCAGCTATTATTCATTATATTATTTGGGGCACCTGCTGTGATAGTTGGTTTGTCTTTCATTCCCTGTAAAAGATTTTTCCTTTTACCATCTCTTGTTGGAGTATGTCTGATGGTCATTTTATCTGAACCAGATTGGATCTAATGATGTTGTACATTCCCTTCACTTAGATATGTTGCTGTGGTGTCTTGGTCTTGCACTGTTCAGCAAATACTGAGGTTGCAGTTTACTATTACCAGATCTGATATAAGAGTCTCTGTTGGAATGGGCCGTGGTCATAATCGCTGAATAACATTCATTATGTTATTATGTTTGTATGATTAGTGTTTGTAGTTTTGTTTTACTGTCTCATTTTTACAATATTCATTTTATTGTATTTATATATGGCCTCTGTAATAAACATTGAAATATGCATTAAAAACAATAAAGGGCCTCGGAGATCGGGGAGATGGCCACGCTTGCGTTGTTCTCCCTGCTCATGTCTATGGGAGCGAGGGTGCTCAGCTATATTTGGGACTCCAATACACATGAATTGGGGAGAGCTGCGCAAACGTGGCCATCTCCCCGTTCTCT
The DNA here is from genome assembly GCA_025379985.1 of Phyllomedusa bahiana. Lineage (NCBI taxonomy): Eukaryota > Metazoa > Chordata > Amphibia > Anura > Hylidae > Phyllomedusa > Phyllomedusa bahiana. The sequence continues at coordinate 10,040 of JAODAL010051675.1, read as the reverse complement.
GAGGCCGGATTGTAGTGAGCTATGAATTGCCTTAGAAGAGATTTTGCGATGTGGCAAATTCCCTTTAAAACAAAAGCTTATGTCATAAAGGTCTGAATTTTTTGTCTTTTCAACACTATAATGAAGACTATAAAGAAAATTAGTGCCCGGCTCTCCAACATTTTGACTCCCCTCTGTAGATATTGTTTTTGGAGTGCCATTGATTCCAGGCTGCTGTACATTGAAAGGGATACAAATACATAATGGAGGACCATTTTCCCACAGGACCTAATAAAAGACACCAGAACACTGAGGTTTTAAACAATGTTTCATATTTTTATGGCACATCCCTTTAGGTCACATGAACGCCCGAAGGCTGTAGAAATACCTCATAAAAAATTCTAAGAAAGAATCAGCAGAGCTGAGTGAATAGTGAGACAAAAAACAGAACTCTAAATAAGTGCAAAATACATAACAAGAAGTGTTTCCAAAGTTACTCAACTTTTTGTGATGGTTACTACTGGAAATACAATTCAAATGAGCTTTTTTTTAACTCTTCCATCCATGTAATGAGAAATGAATAGTTCCTGCTGGTACATAAACCTCTATGAGTTACTGCACCTGTAAATGTTTTACTTTAATGGTGTCTTCCAAAAGTACTAACTTGAGGATAATTAAAAATAGAAAAAAACCTAACCTAGCAAACCCACCCGTTCCTGCTCTACAGCCGGTGCCAGTTATCCCAGACAATGACGTCACCATTCATTTTTAGGCTATGTTCACACGGCTTATTCTAGGACGTATTTCAGCCTGCAATTTGCACCGTACTGTGCGTATTACGAGCTGTAATACGTCCCAGTCATTACGGTAATCCACAGTTCTCATAGAGAAGTGACATGTCAGTTATTCACGGCGTGTACGCGGCGAGAATAATGCATGTCTATGGGGCCGGCGGGCTGCCGCCCCCGCCCCCGTACACACGGCGTAATTGCGGGGCAAAATACGTCCCACCATTAAGCCGTGTGAACATAGTCTAAATGTGACACTCAAGCTATTTACAGGGAGCAGTGCTGTCTGGATATACCACACGTGTCCATTGCAGCTTTTGATTGGCTGCAGGGTCATGTAAAGAAGGAACGGTGTCGTCATCAGTCGGAATCATGGGGACAAGCTGCGGTGCTGGAATGAGCAGGTTTTCAAAGTAAATTTTTTTGTTTTATTATTTTTGATAATCCCCAAGCACAAATGAGCATTTAATACTCTTGGAACACCTATTTAAAGAGCTTTATCTCTCCTGACAGTTCTGGTTAAAAAAATCGATGTATTAAGAGCTACAATGGAAAAAGGGCTAATGTGAATGGAGAAGCCCACAACACCAAACAGACAAAGCAAGGATAGCACTCACTACTATACAATCATATATTCATTTTACATGCAATAGAAAAAGAGAGAGAAAGTGCTCCCTAGCGCAAGTACTGCGACTTGGATATAGCAGTTTGTATATAATCTCCTATGCACTAACCTTAATGATTTGTGCAGGAAGAGGCACAACAGTCAGAAGAGCCTTCAGTTAATTGAAGAACTGACGGTGGTGAGGATCGCTGCTGTCTGGTTGTAATGCCCTGGAACCGTTGTGGAGCCAGGTATGTAGATATGCAGATAATGGAATATCCAATGAATTACTGCTGGATTCCCGTAGTTCAACAACCTGTGACTGCGCTGAACCTCTTATTCAGTTATTAGGATTTTATTTTTTGAAAAGGAAAACGCGTTTCGTATGGAACTGACGGTGTGCTTTAGAATACAAAACGCGTTTTCCTTTTCAAAAAATAAAATCCTGATAACAGAATCAGAGGTTCAGTGCAGTCACTTGGGTTGTTTGAACTATGGGAATCCAGCAGTAATTCATTGGATATTCCATTACCTGCATATATTCATTTGATACATTTATATCTTGCTGTCCTATTCTACAGTGCTGTGGATTATAGCAGCCCAATATAAGAAGTAAGTGTTATTGACTGTTTGGTTTTGTGGGTCTTTTTCCATGTGTGAAAAATGAAAGCACCCTGTCAGGCATGTGCCATGTATCTGTGAGTTTCTACACCTCCTTGTTACTGGAAAGGCTATTTCAGCATGCCAGTCATTCAGACAGCCTGGTACATTACAGCAGCATGGTAACTGATGTGAACATAGCTCTACAGGATTTCTTCTTCTTAACACATTTCTCATGTTACTGTTTACATAGTTTACAAATGGATTAAAGTAGAAAATGTAATGGCTCCGAAATTAGAAAAGTATTCATACTCAAGGTCATTCAAACTTGTAACACGTTGTTTCGACCCTGTACTTTTCACATTCACCAATCTACATAAACACGATAGTTCATCCTATTGTGCGTGGAGTGAAGGGGTTAAGCTGTAATACAGGATAAGCAAATGTGTATATGTACATAGTGAAGGAGACATGGCAGTTGCTTCATTGTGCTTATCGGTCTGAAGTTTGGATTCTCCACTGAACACTAATGACCTGAAGATAGAATATCAGTCTGCAATTATTAGAGAATCCCAATAGCAACTGTGTGTGGGAAATAAGAAAGTCATCCGCTTGTCTAGAATCTGTTCACATCAGTCCTTTAGCCTGTTACAGATGCCAAAAAATTGCAGCTTTTTTTAACAAAATGTCCGATGACAACTGATCTACCGAGCTCTGGATCCTCACCAGGTCCTGGACCATCTGTCACATAAGACACCAACGTTATAGGTAGGGGAGAGAAACACCCTTTTATAGACTTTGCATTGGGGTTCCGGAGCTGTTACGCCTATGGTGGAACCTGGATTCCACTACCTTAAATGTCTGGTTGATGTGTTTCTTGTAACTTTAATAGTATTCTTGCAAGTTCAATCATAAAAATCTATGTAGAGTAAAGCGATAGAATGAAGTGCCGATTATGCAACACTGCAGGCACCTCTTTTAGGTGCACACCTATTGCTTTTAAATGGATGCCAAATTCTGCTAGTATAATCATGGACCTGATGAAGTGCCAGATTGAGAAGCACAAAACGCGTCGTTCTTATACTGTCATTTATCAATAAAGGAGCTTTATGATCAGTTCGGGAACTACTGTTTCCTGAAGTCTAGTGTCAACAATTTCCGTTTCTCTGAGGACAACACTAGAGTTGGGATCCTCACATGTTACCTTACATAAGAAGACACCAGCATTATAGGCAGGTTGGAGCCCTTTTATAGACTTAGCACTGGGGTCCTGGAACTTTATCTTATGCCTCTGGGCAGACACTATGATGGAATATGGATTCCACTGCCATAGATGTTTGGTTGATGTCACTACAAAATGGGAGAATATTGACATATATTTATTGAAAGAATCCACCTTTGTCATTTTACAGTTTTCGTTCACTAAGGGCAACATGTATGAAAACTGTTTAGGTCTAAAACTCACTCTTTTACCCAAAGTGAGTTTTAGACCTAAACAGGTTCATACATGTGGCCCTAAATGTTAAATAACAAGAATAACTTTGCAGGTTCAGCAATCAGTGATGGCATTTTACTTATACACAACAGAGATATCTAGTAAATTATTGCAAAATTCAACCTGCATCAGAAGGTATGTGTAGGTTTTTCCATAAGGGTGCTTTCACACGGTGCGTTTTTGATGTGTTTTTTGGATGTGTTTTCTTGTGCAGTAAGGCACAACAATTAATTCTATACATTGTTGCACAAAAAACCGCATCAAAACCGCATCAAAACCGCACCGTGTGAAAGCACCCTAATAAGAAAGTACAAACTAGGTTTTGTAAAAAGTAGGGGAAAACACATAAGTTTGGTTTCACACACGGCATTTCATGGAAAAACAGTTGTGATACAGTTTTTTTCAGGCAAAATGAGAAGTAGATTCAGTGAGAAGTATGAGTCATTTTTTTATATTTCCCATTTCTTTTAAATTCACTCCTGGATTTAGCTACAAAAATTGCAGGTGTAAATTATATCTTTCCCCCTGCAGCAAGGTTGTATTATCTATTGGGTACACAAAGTAGTTGTCCAGAGGCTCCTTCAGAATAGAGGCCCCAAGTCAGAGATATGACGATGATGTATGTTTCTTGTATAGCGGAATTGTTTGGTAACTCTATAACCATCTTTAGAAGTATCATACATAGAAAATTGTCTTTCCACTGTTTTGCAGACACAGAAACGAAGCAGCAGCACTTTGCGGACACCAAGAGACAAATAAACTGTGAAAATGTGAATAATTTTATAGTGCATTACTGCTACATGTAGTAAATATGAAAATCTGTGGTTATTAGCGCACGTTTTTGACCAAAAAGCCCACAAGCTGAACCAATCTCACCTTGCTTGGTGCCTTTCCAGGCCTCATAACTTTCAGGGCATGAGGATCCCAACTATACTCAGTTCTGATTAAAAACAGCCTGAATGGATGGGTGAAGTGCAGGACCAAAATGGCTGCTGGTGTGTTGGTGGGAACTACACGATTGAGGGTGACTAGATGTGAGCCTGATGTGGTGTCATATTTTGGTGTGGAGAGAAGCTTGGCCTGATATGATGTCATGTGTTCAGGCAGGGCTCCAGTGCGCCACTTTGGCCAGGGGCCCATAATGCTGTTAAGATAGTCTTGAACTGCATACAAGACATATGATGTGTTCCTTTAGGGTATGTTCACACAGCGTAATTGCCGGTCGTTGTGCTGCAATACACCTGAAGTACAGTACGGTAAAATCATAGCACTCATTTAGTTCCATGATTTTAAAGCATATTCCCCGGTGAAAGTGATTAGGGGCAGGGCTGAAGCACTGTGGGAAGTATACACTGACCAGCGCGTACCTTCCCATGGCAGGCTGGATTCACACAGCTTATAGCCAGCATATAGCAGCGTGTACTTTGCGTGCCACTTTACGGCGGGTGTTTTAGAAGTGCGCGCTGGCCAGTGTGTACTTCTCTGGGCCAGCCCATGTTCACTTTTACGTGTTGGCAAGAAGTGACATGTCACTTCTTTCTCCCAGCACTCAATACATATCGGGGAATATGCTGTAAAACACAATTACAGCATGTGAACATACCCTTAGGAGAACTGTTTGATATATTATCATTCTAGGAAAATGAAATTAGATCCAAAGACACCTGTGTAACGCTTATGTTCTTTTCTACACATGTAAATGTTCCCATGAAGATATGAACACACAACACATTCAACCTAGAAATTAATGCAAGTAATTTCTTTGCTAGCATGAACATGGACTATGACTCTATTAGGTATATTCACATGGCTTAAAATGCCGCGTATTTCTGCGCACATTTCGGCACATATTGTGCATTACACACGGCGAAATGTGCACCGCAATTACGGTAATTCATAGCTCTTGTAGAGAGCTATGGATTACGTGTCATATTGTACGCGTGGGGGGAGAATTGACATTTGAATTGTTAGCGACAATTACACGCCGCTGACAACGCATGTCTATAGGGCCGGCTCCGAGCCGCCCTCCCACCCCCTTGCTTTGGAATTACGCACTGATCAGCACGTGGTTCCAAAACACGCCCCGATACACCGTGTGAACATACCCTTAGACTTCGACTGGGCAACTTGCACATTGGCAGGTGATAAGGACCTCTGGAGGCACTGGACAGAATAACATGAAGGGACAGATGCAATCCCACAAGTACCTTTTAGGAGGGCATACTAAGGTTAAGGGGATGCCTCCCAAAAGATTCAAATCAGTCAATTCAGGCACATTCCAAATCTCAGTGGACAAGTGGAGTTTAGCACCATTCAAGTACTATCTTTAAAACTATCCGGCAACCATCAAAGTTTTTGTACCAATCTGTGTTTTTAGCCATCACAAATTTGTGTTTCCCTTAGAAGAAGTAAAGATTCCTTTAAAGTACTATATTGTCCAACCATTCTTTAAGGCTATGTTCACACGGCTTATTTGCGGGACGTATTTCGGCCCGCAATTACGCCATGTGGATGGGGGCGGGGGGGCCAGCAGCTCGCCAGCCCCATAGACATGCATTGTCCACAGTGCGGATACGCCGTGAACAAGTAGCATGTCATCTCTGCCTCGTAATGATTGCGGGGGAGAAGACTATCCTGGACCCCTTGCCTTATTACCCTTTCCAGGCGTTTTTCCCGTATTAGGGCAGTAGGTTAATTAAGGCTAATCTGGTTTTTCCTTTTGCATGGTACAAGTAACTCTTTTCCTATTGCACAGTACTAGCCGTAGTTTGTTTATCTTATTGTCATTCAAAAGAAGGCAGCATTTAATTATAGTTTATTAAAACATCAAAGTAATGGGTTGGAAAATACAGATTTGTTGGAAAATCCAAATTGTAGTAGTGTTTCTTTTTTATTTGTTGCTAGGGAAAAGGGAATTAGGTCCCAAAATGTTGGGACGCTTATTGGGCCTTTTTTCCATTTTTGACCCCGAAGTTGAAAATTAAGGGGTTTTCGTTTTCTTTCCAACTTTTTTAAAATTAGTATAGTAATACAAACTAGAAAACCAAATTTTTGTTTAGTAAATTACAAAACCAATACATCAATATTTTTCAAAGGGTTCTACCAACAAATTAACCTTAGTAACAGGATCCAAGCCTATACAAGCTACTTACCTTTTACCATTAAGCCAAAACCCAATAATAACAAACTATTACCACATTACCAACCAGCCATAAACAGCCTATACTACCATACAAACCAGCTACAAAAGCCATTAGAAACCACCAATCCCAAAAACCTATACAAACCAACTATTTAAACCCCTTTAGTGACCATCATAAAATTTGGGGTTTAATCCCAACATTTTCTTCCTTTTTATCATTGTGTTACAAGAGTTTTACATTTTTTATTTTTTTCAACATAGGAGTCATTTAAAGACTTTTTTTGAAGGGTCAGTTTTAATGGCACTATTTTAGGGGAATACATTAACTTATTTTAAAGGGGTTTTTCCCGCTTTTTTTTAAAATTTATTCTTTACTTCCCCCTTGTTCCCCCGGGGCCCTTTACAATAAAAATGATCGTAAAGTGGGCCCTTGCCAAACTCCCCATCAATAAAAAAGAAAATTTTGGGGGAAAAAGAAAAAAAGGGCCCCCAGGGATGAAAACTGTCCTAGGTTCCCAAAACTCTGTTTTTTAGCCCCTAACAAACCCAAAACAGAGCGCCCCTCTCCCTTTCCCTAAGTACCTGGAAAAAAGAAAAAGGGGGGCTCTAGACAGTTTTTTTACATGAGGCTCGACTTTTGTAATTTTCTTGAAAGGCACCCCCACAGGGGAAATTTTAGGCATTCCCAAAGATCCATTCAGTTTAAAATTTTTTGTAACACTATTGTTGGCGATTGCTTTGGGCTATGGGAAACGAGCGATTTCAATAGGTGGGCCGCTATCGAAAAGGTTTTTCCCGATATTTTGAGAAACAAATTTTTGAGCGTTCCTTTAAAATCAAAGGGAAGGGGGAAAAACAACACCTTAAATTATTACACCCAAAAAAGGCGGAAAAAGCTAAAAATTAACATCCACAACGTAAAATGGATACGGGCTAACTTTAGGAAAAACACACTTGGGTTTTATAAAGTCACAGAACCTTTAAAAATTAAACCTGTGGTGAATAAAAGAATTGCTGTTTTAAAAATTTACGGGATGCTGCTTAAATGAACAAAGGGGGGTGCGAAAAAAGTCAAAAAACACGTTTTGTTATTTTTTCCCGTATAATACACTTTTTAAATTTGGCACCTTTAAATTTCCCCTGGGGTTTGCTATAGAATTGGGGGGGAAAAAAAATTTAAAGGAGGATCTGAAACCCAATGAAAAAAGCGGGGTTGGAAAAAGTAAAAAAACAGGGTAACTGTTATGTTTTTCGTATTTTTAAACGGTTTTTTTTTACACCTTTCAAATTCCCCTGGGGTTGACTAAAAGTTTGCTTTTTTAAAGTTTTAACGTAGATGCTGGGGTCAATGAGAAATGGGGGTGTGAAAAAAAGTCAAAAAAAAACAAACCCTGTTATGTTTTTTTTAATAAAAAGGGTATTTTTTGCACCTTTAAATTCACCTGTGGTGCAAAAAAAAAAAATAAAAATTTTTTTTGCTTTTTTTATAATTTTTTAAAAAAAAAGGGTAAAAAATTTTTTTGCGGGGGGTCAAAAAATTTTTGAAACCCAATGCGGGGGTGTGCAAAAGCAAAAAACACGAAAAAACTTTTATTTTTTGGGGTTTATAATAAAGGGTTTTTTTTTGGCCCCTTTTAAAATTCACCTGGGGTTTAAATTTAATAAATTGCTGTTTAAGTTTTCGGGAGCTGCTTTTCAATGAAAAATTGGGGTGTTGAAAAAAGTCAAAAAAAACGAAAATTTTTAATTTTTTGGAAATAAAAAAACGGTTTTTTTTGGCCCCTTTCAATTACCTGTGGGGGAATATAGAATTGCTGTTTTAAAGTTTAAACGGGGATGCTCCCGCAATGAACATGTTTGGGGCGCAAAAGTAAAAAAAAACCACATAATGTTATTTTTCGAAAGTTTTACACGGTTTTTTTGGGAAAACAAAAAACCCTGTGCTGCCCTACAAGATTGCTGGATTGAATTTAAATGAAAAGGTGGAAATTTCAACACCCACGGGTGTAAGGGAAAAATTAAAAAAAACCAATTAAAAGGGATCCTGTAAAAAGGGGGGATTTTTTGCAGCTAAAAAGAGACCTGCATTTATAAAAAATGTGGGGTATCCAATATAATTCAGGTGCCCAAAAAACCAAAAATTTTTCAATAGCAAACTTTTAATAAAAAAGATATTCCACTACAATGTCCCCCCAACTAAGTTTTGGGTGAATTTTTACCCATTTTTCTTTAAAGAAGACCCTTTTTCGGGTGTTCCCCCGCCCCCCCCCCCCCCCCCGCTCCCCCCGCCGTAAATTTAAAAGCGGTAGATGCTGCAAAAAAAATTCTCTAGCTAACTATATAAAAAGTTAAATTTCTCTAATCTAATTTAAATTGGAAGGATCAAGCAAATAGTAGAGGTTTCTCTGTGCAGAAAAAGACTAATTTCGCTGCCTTTTTTGGGCCCCAGGCAAGCGCAGGTTTCCCATCCCTATGAGACGCCCGAAAAGACACTAGCTGAAACGGAAAACTTGTTTTAAATTTTAAAAAATGGGGCATGTGATTTTTTCCCGCCAATTGCAACCCTACACATCCCGTCATGGCGTCGCACAAACAAATTCACCTGCTTATTCTGTAATTTATTTGCTGGCCGCCAAAAAATTTCAGGAAAACCCCCGAAAAAGGCGCGATCTTTTAAAAATGATTTCACAGGAAATTTTTAAACCCTTTTTTAAACGCCCTGACGGAAAATTTTGATCACCATAAAAACCTTTTTGATTTCAACTTTGTCGATAAAAAAACGCCCCAAAAACTATTTTCACTCTCCAGTCTGCCAAAAAATTAGGGCCTGCACAAAGGACCTTTCTCTGGACCTTTAAATTTTTTTTAAAAAAGGGATTTGAAATTGGGGTTTTTTTGGGAATAGAGAAAACCCCTTTTAAAAATTTGGTCCCGCTGAATTTAAAAGGGGCCCCGTTTTTTCCCCCATGAGCCCAGCACCTTTTCAATATTTAAATTTCTCATATTTCTTTAAGTATGGCGATACAAGTTACTGCCCGCCCTGTCTTGTTCCCCTTTAACAACTGTTACATAATACACTATAATTTTCTTTATTATTAAAAAAATTCCTTAAAAAAAGTTAATTTTTTGGGGGGTTTTAACCCCACTGGAATTCAAAAAGCATTTTTATATAAAAAGGGCCTTTAAAAATGACCACTTCCTCCTTTCAATATTGGAAAAAGTTTAAATCAAAAAAAAGGAGTAACACGAGGTGAACGGCTTGGTGGGAATTTAAAAGGGGGTGTGATAGGCTGTTGCCCCCATAACCCGTTACTTTTAAAAGGTAAAAAAGGGGGAATTTAAATTTGAATTTTCAAAAAAGGAAACAACTAAGGATGGGGAGTAAATTTCTGAAAATACGCATTTTTGAACTGTTTGCACTGCTGTTTAAAA
>JAODAL010051674.1:0-26529 GCA_025379985.1 Phyllomedusa bahiana | reverse complement strand
AAAAATTAGGCAAGGGAAATAAAAAATATTCCCCAAAAACATTGCTTTTAAATTTTTTTAAATTAATTTCAGAATTAAGATTTCTTAACTTTTTTTTTTACAAAATCCTAATTAAAACCTCTATCTTCTCTAGCAGGGGGCTAGCTGGTGATTACTCCCTGCTTTCTTTTCACAAAAAAAAAGGGCATCAAGTCTTGACATCTTTTAAAGGGGAAAACTGAGAATTTTGCCAGATACAGCTGTTCCAAATTTTTAACTTCATTAGAATTAAACAGTTACCCCTGTTGTTTACAGAAGCTTCCTGGTTAATAACCTCTCTCTTGCTCTAGCAGGGCCTGGCGGGGTGACGACTCCTGCGTGTCTTATCAGCAGAAAAGAGCATCTGAGTCTCTGATCTGATCTTTGTATTGAGGAGAACTTTAACCTTTAGAGTTACTGATTGGGAGAACCAACTTTTGACTTGGCAGGCTGCAGAGAAACTTATGTGTATCAAGCTCGCGGGAATGGGCATAGCGAGCTAAATTCAGTTATGCTATATCCCCACCCACAGCTTGCACGGAAGGTGAGCCTAAAGAGGGGAAAAAGTAAAAAAAGCAGAGGGTTAACCCATTATTTTATTCATTTCTACAGTTTTAGTGTCTTACCCTTGCAGTAATAGGTTGCTCTTCACTTGCTTTGCCTTGTCTGGGTGCTCTGTGGTTGAAATTTTTAAAAACAGACCAAAGTAAAAACACTTCAGCCGTTTTTAAACAGCAAAAAACCAAATACCGGTTGGGAAATCCAGACGGTTTTTGGTTTTTTTTTGGCCGCAGAGGGAGGGCTTTTGCCCGGGGTTTTGGATTAAACCCCCCCCTTTCGCACCCACAAGTTCAAGTTCTGCCCGAAAACCCGGCGGAAGAATGAACATGTTCTATGTTTTTCTGACTGCCAGTGGTCTAAGAAACCGTCCGGCGGAAAATCCGTGCAGGGGGATGCTGAAGGTTTTCCTTTTAATCCATGAAAAGGGTTTTCACCCGGTTTTTAAAAGGGGTTTTTAAAACCGAAAACCATCTGTAAATCTGGGTGAAAACCTGTGCCGTGGAGACAAACCCTTATAGTTTGTGCCAATGAATGTCAGCCGAGAGTACAGACAAAACAATAAAGCAGTGATTAGGATTGTTAATGAATTGTTGCAGTTCTTCATTGTGGGGAACAGTGCTTGACGTAGCTCCAAAATGACCACATGCCTGAGCCCCATTTAGGGAGACTGAGGCCCCTATAGGGAAAAAGGAACCGAGCGTACCCTGAGCTGTTAAAATCTAAAAATTTAAGTTTCTTCCTGCTTCCTAACACCCTCGCCTTGTATGCCTAGACCTATGTGGGGCTCATCCTTTTAGCTGCATGTCTAACAAATCCTGTATCTAGTGTGTAGGATCCCTCCCTGCTTTCTGTGTAACTAGTGCTTTTCTAAATGTTTTTCCTAATAGTCCCTACCAGATGGCCATGTTCCCGTCATGAGAATGGATAGGGGCGTATCAATGCCTAACATGTTGGAGCCTAAGGCAAGTGTAAATGTTACAAGTGATGGGGCTGCCACGTGGTGGGTCTATGCTGGGGGTTCACAACATCTTGGTGGAGGGTCGTTGTCTTTGCTTGGGTTGTTTGGGTGATAATCAAGGTGGGGTTCCCAGTAGGGGTTTGTATTCACCCTAGTTAAAATTTTAACCTTGGGGGTTTTCCCCCAGGAATGAAATAAAGCATAAATTTAAAACCCCCTGCCCCCCTTATCGTGTATGATAATGGAGGTTTGCCATGATTTTCATTTAGTTACACCCCCTGACTTTTCGGTGGGTCCTCCGCTCTGTTTGGGGGGGGCCCCTGCCCCTTTGTTGGTTCATCTTAGATTTATCCATACGAGATGCTGGTGGTAACAAACCGAGGTCCCCGGTAAGAACGAAGATGTGGAAGGGGCTAGATGGAAAGGGAAAAGTATCAGTCATTATAGGGAACAAGTTATGCTTTATTCTTACCCAGCGTTGGAGCATGACTGTGCGTGTGGAGGGACGGTTCATTTTTTTTTGCATCCATAAGGGAAAAGGGGCATTTCGCATTTTTCTTTATGAGTTGCAGTGAGCTTGTGTGTTAATACTAGCATGACATGATTTTAGACGATTTCTGATTGCCATACTGGATAGTTATTATGATAAGATCTCAGAGTTATTGGGGCATCTTCCCGAGAGGGGGAATGGCAATCAAGTAGAAATTTTAAAAAATTTGGAAATATCATCATCAACCAGGTTTACTAAAAAAAATACTTCCAATATGATGCTCCATTGCCCAGTATTGCTCAATTATAATGGCTTGTCCAGGAGGGAAAAAAGAAACCCTTTGGGTTTTGGCCCCGACCAAGCCCCTCTTACACAAAAAAACATTTTTTGGACAACATGTAGATTTTGGCGCCAGCTTTGTTTTACTGCACGCATTAGTAGCGTAGAATGAGCCTGAATTTATGAACCTGTTCTACTGTGGGTCATAGATTCGGCGCTTTCTAGCTACAAAGTGACAATTCAGGCTCAGGTAAACCGCTTTTAACTTGCTCTGCCTGTTCCAGCAGTAATGCGCCCAGTTTTTCCTTCCTCCCGTCATAAATGTGTAGAATCATACAGTTGTGGTGCGACACGCCGCCAGCATGGCCCCTGATCTCAGGCGCATTGCAAAGTGCTGCGGGCGCCCGATAATGCGCCTAATTTTGTAGTGCGTCTGATTATAAAGCTAGAGAACAGGGCTCCGCCAGGTTTTGGGCTGAAAGGACACCAGAATACTGGCGCATCACCGTACATACATGTCATCCTTAGTGTTTCTTGCCAAAATTAGTCTTTTTCCAGCATAGCTGGGTAACTACCATTACAGCCTCCAATACAACTACCACAGAGGTACCACAGACATAATAATGCAGTGATACCCCCAAATGTCATTAGTGTCTGTGTATAAATGTATTGCAAATATAATGACCAGATAGTGCCATACATTGTCTACGTAAAGCTGTGTTCACACTAACGTCATGGTTGTTATCACAGTAAAGCTGTGCCAGATAACGGTGCCCGTTGACTTAGGCTATGTTCACACGGCTTAAATTGGGACGTATTTTGGCCCGTATTTCACGGCGTACTGCCCTCAATACGGGGCGAAATCCGTCCCAGTCATTACGGTAATCCACAGTTCTCATAGAGAACTATGGATTACGTCTCTTCTCCCTGCTCGGACAATACGCTGCGGGGGGAGAAAGTGACATGTCAGTTACTAGTGGCGAATACGCGCCGCTAGTAATGAATGTCTATGGGGCCGGCGGGCTGCTGCCCCCTCCGTCCCGCGGGAGTCGGCGCAAGCTCTCGAATTCCCAGCGTAATTGCGCAATTATGCCGTGTGAACATGCTTAGAGTGTCTGCAGTGGTGTCGGTTGTTTTGAAGTGAATGATAGAGTAACATCAAATATGACTGTTTTACCAAAAGAGGCTCCAAAGGAAGCCTTTGATGTAATAGTGTCATATAGTGTCCATGTAAATAGTGAATGTGCATGTAAATCAAGCCATACTGTGTGCATCCCAGTGGTGCCATCCAGTGTCCATTTAAATGGTGCCACACAGTGTGCATGTACATACTGAGTGTTCAAGTTCCATACAGTGTCTTTGTCAATAGTGAATGTCTATGTGAATAGTGCCATACAGTGTTCATGTAAATAATGCTATACAGTGTCCAAGTATATAGTGAGTAGACATGTAAATCGTTCCCTACCATATACCTATAAGTTGTGCCACCCAGTGTTCATATAGTGAGTTGCCATGTAAACAGTATGTCCATGTAAACAGTGCCCAAAAAAACACATACCGCAGAAGTCCTCAATCCACAGGAAAATTAAAAAAAATCCAGGCACCACTTTCATACGTGGTTAAGGCAAATGTATCTGTTTTGTCTAATACTTAGTGTAAACCTAGGGTGCGTTCACACGGCATTGATAAAATACCGGTCGGATTCTCTGACCGGTATTTTGTCTTTTTTTGGCGGCTTTTGAGGTTTGCAGATTCAAGCCGTCCCCCTTCACATTCACATGTTCATGTTCCGCCCGGAAACCCGACGGAAGAATGAATATGTTCTATGTTTTCCATTATGTTGGCGGTGGAAAAAAACGTCTGGCGGAAAATCTGTACAGTGAACTACTGCACGGATTTTCTATTTAAGTCAATGTAAAAGTTTGACGGTCAGTTTACAGATGGTTTTCAAATCTCAAGAACGTCTGCAAATCTGACTGAAAACCAGTGCCGTGGGGAAGTACCCTTAGACTAGACAGTCTTAAATGCGTCACATGTATCATAGTGTTGATACATCTGGTGCAGGTTTAGACTGTCTAATCTTAAGTTTACACCTTCCACTAACTGCAAAATTTGGCACCTAATAAGCCATGCCCCCTTTCCACATCCTTTTATCAGGACCATGCCCCTTTTATCGGACACAGAAGGCACAGAAGTGTCTAGAAACAGTCTAAAACACATGATGTAAAATGTGGTATGAGGCATGTATGCCAGTATTTTGGTACAAATTGCACTAGAATTCTGGTGCAACTGCCATAACAAATGTGCCCCAATGGGGCAGATTTATCAAAGCAGTTGCGCCAGAATTCTGACTCGATTTGCGCCAAAAATAACGTCTTACAAGCTCTTCGCCACATTTACTATGTGTTTTAGACAGTTTCAGTCGCTTCTGCACCTCGTGTGGCAAGGGGGCGTGGTCTCGTAAAAGGGGCATGGCTTAATAAAAAATGCACCTGACATAAAAGTAAGCCAACTTAATTGTGGTACAAACTTAGACTAGACAGTTCTAATCTGCACCAGATTTATCAACCCTATGATAAAGGTGGCGCATTGTAAGACTGTCTAGTCTAACTTTACGTTGTCTAAGATTAAGACACTATTGATAAATCTGCCCCAATATCTTCTATATTTATTTACCCATTTGATGTTTCACCTCTTGCAATAAATTGAGAAAGGATACAGGCAGCATTTAGGTTTCCTGGTGATATGAGGTTAACAGTACCTGCCACCTGCCCTCAGAGTATATTGTTTTAGGCTTTATATTGGAGCACTTGCTGCGTCATTTGACTAACAATGCCCCTTCTCTCCTCAGCGCCACTTGGCACCTGAAGTTTTTCAAGATGTTTTTAAAATGACAATACAAGAATTTGACAAGTTGCCTCTTTGGAGACGCAATGAGCTAAAGAAGAGGGCCCGGCTTTTCTGAGCTGTTGCAGTCACCGACATTCTAGGAAGCAATCCAATACTGCGCCCCCTTGTGGTGGGGCGGTGCTAGTGATCAGGATCATGGGCGGGGTGTGGAAGCTCTGCCGCTTTCTCTCTTTGGTGTGCCATTGGACTATGAACAGCGAGCTGAATGCAACTGCCTGGCAAGCTCTGCCTCACCCTGCCCTCTGGATCCCAATAAAGGAGGGGTGTGCGAGCCGCATGTGTGATTAATGTGTTGTGTGTTTGTGTAAGAGAATATAATGATGGTGCCCGCCTGGCACCCCCGGGTTCCTTTGATTTAGCTTTGACCGGTTCTCGTGCCAGGAGAAGGCACCATGTAATAATCACATTCCCTAGAACGGTTTGAATTGTCCCGAAACTGGATTTTAGCTGAATTCCTGCCACTCTCCTATTTATGTAATGCAGCGCAGGGGACGAAGTTAACACGGTCGGGAAGTGATCACCTCACTCCCTTATATAGGAATCGTGCACTCCCACATGGCTCTATATCAGGCCGGTGCCATATTGTCTATTTATTAATCATGACTTTTTTTTCTCTTTATATTTGGTGTCCCGCTGCTTCTCATAGAACACAAGCCCCTGACATTCCCCCCACCTCACAGACAGCCCGTCACTGACGAGGGCCCCGTATATGCATACAGATGTGTGAAGACTGGAGCAATGCTAACATTGCTTCCATATCAACCAATTAACTTTGTATTCATTTTCTGGCTAGTCTCTATAAATGACTTCATGAGGAGCACTAGTGCTGATTTTGCTAAACATGGGGTGCAGCAGAGGAAGGTTCACCCTGCTTGGTCTCCTGGTCTAGTTTGGGCAGCGCTTGGCTACCTGCTTCTGCCTTGGTGATGTTGGGTAGGATTCTCTTGTAGCTTCTGGTTGGAGAGCTGCTTGTGAGCTGTGGGTTTTGGCTTTACATATATCATCCTCAGCACTCGGGTCTCCCACCCACCTCCAGATGCATAGACAATCGGGGAGGCTGAGAACGGATGGGGAAGTGACCTGATCTACATGATGCTGCTTTTCTCTGATCAGTAACCATTTAGAATATAACTGGATTTTAAGAACTTTCTATCACATATCAAGTATATAACAGGATGAAAGTATGAACATGTATGTGTGTCCCCTACCCCATTATTGCAGGAGCACTCCCAGTCCTGCAGTGGTGCTTTCCTGTAGGGCTGATCCGTCAGTATTGAGACCCTCATGTATATCTGTACAACCTTCATTAAAGCAAATATTACAGAAAACTCTGGTGTAGTGTAATATCTATCTTATCTACCTTTATCTATTGCTCATACACTACTCACATAAAGGGATATTTGACTTTTGGTTGAAATTTCAGGATGAACATAAAATATCTTGAAAAAATTTGAGCGCAGAATGTGACAGAGTGTCATCAACACTGCAGCAGAGATGCATAGAGACTGGAAGAGTCACAGAAAGGCAAAAAGTGGATGTCCTTTGGCTTCATCACACTCTAATGACCGCTTCATTGTAAACAATGTCCTTGAAAAAAAGTACTGAAACACTGAACAGTTGGACATGTGCACTCTAGAGTTAAGAGATCGTCTAATTTAGTTCATTTAAAAAAAAAATGTTAAAGAAATTTTATGTTCATCCTGAAATTTGAACCAAAAGCGTAGTGTATATATCTTCTGGTATTTAATATATACCAGCTGTACATATATAATTATATACAGGAGAGGCCCAGGTTATATCAGCATGCTCCATATCACTATATACAGGAAGATATATAACTTATACCAGCTGTACATATATAATTATATACGGAGGAGGCCCGGTATACCACTGCTCCATATCACTATAACAGAAGATGTATAACAACCAGGTCATATATAATTTATACAGAAAGGCCTAGGGTTTTACCAGCATGCTCTATATCACTATATACAAGAAGATGTATAACTTATACCAGCTGTACAGTTATAATTATATACACTACCGTTCAAAAGTTTGGGGTCACTTAGAAATTTCTTTATTTTTGAAAGAAAAGCACAGTTTTTTCAATGAAGCTAACATTAAATGAATCAGAAATACAAATCTATCATTGTATAATGTGGTAAATGACCCATTTACTTTCAAAACGTCTGGTTGTTAATGCAATATTACATAGGTGTATAGAGGCCCATTTCCAACAACCATCACTCCAGTGTTCTAATGGTACATTGTGTTTGCTAACTGTGTAAGAAAGCTATTGGATATTTTGAACACCCTTTGTACAAGTATGTTAGCACAGCTGAAAACAGTTTTGCTGATTAGAGAAGCTATAAAACTGTCCTTCATTTGAGCTAGTTGAGAATCTGGAACATTACATTTGTTGGTTCCATTAAACTCGCAAAAATGGCCGGGAAAAAAGAGAACTTTCATGTGAAACTCAAACAGTCAAATTTCTTTGTGCTGAGAGATGAAGGCTATTCTATGCGATAAATTTCCAAGAAACTGAAGATTTCCTACAACGGTGTGTACTACTCCCTTCAGAGGAGAGCACAAACAGACTCTAACCAGAGTAGAAAGAGAAGTGGGAGGCCCCACTGCACAACTGAGCAACAAAGACAAGTACATTAGAGTCTCTAGTTTGAGAAATCGTCATCCACAGGTCCTCAACTCGCAGCTTCATTAAATAGTACCCTCAAAACGGTGGAAAAGAAAAAGCCATATCTGAGATTGTCTAATAAAAGGAAAATATTTAATATGGCAAAGAACACAGACATTGGGGCAGAGGAAGATTGGAAAAAAAAAAATTTAGGGACGAACGAAGTTGGGGTTTTTGGGATCACACAAAGAACATTTGTGAGCAAAAAGAACAACTGAAAAATGCTGGAATGTGCCTGACGCCATCTGTCAAGCAGGTGGAGGTAATGTGATGGTCGGGGGGGCTTTGGTGCGGTAAAGTGGTGATTTGTACAAGTTAAAAGGGATTTTAAAATAAGGAAGGCTTCATCCATTTTGCAACCATGCCTAACCCTGGGGGGGGCACTTGATTGAGCCAATTTCATCCTGAAAAGGGACAATAACCCAAAGCAATTCCAAATTGAAAGAATTTTTAGGGAAGAACAGGCAGTGTTTCTTCTGAAGGAGTAGCCACGCAGTCACCGTCTCAACCCTATTGTGCTGTGGTGGGAGCGTTTGACCGTATGGGCCCAAAAAAATCCCCTTTTCAACCCAAACCCAAACTTGTGGGAGGGGCTTCTGGGAGCTGGGGTGAAATTTCTCCAGATGACCTCAGAAATTACCAGTAGAATGCCAAAGGTCTGAAATCTGGAATTGCTGCAAAGGGAGATTCACTAAAGAAAGCAAAGTTTAAATAGAAAATTATTAAAATAAAGATAATTTTTTCAAACCCTTTCAAGGTTGGACGAGTTTTATTCTTTTTGAAATCATTTGTAAATAAAGTATTTAGGGAAAACACAAAATTGTCTGGGTACCCCAAAAATTTTTTTTCGGTAGTTTCAGGGAGGCCCAGGTTATTCCAGCATGCTCCATATCACATAACAAGAAAATGTATAACTAATACCCGGCACATTATAACATACCCCCGAAATCCAGGTTATCCCCCCATGGATTTAACTTAATTTTTCTTCTTGTATTTGTATGTGGAGAATGCGGTAAACCCGGGGCCCCTCCCCGATATAATTTTAATGTACAGCTGGTAAAAAGTTATACTCTTCTTTATATAGTGATATGGAGAGCGGGATCCTGGGTTTTTATATAATTATACAGTACAGTGGATAAGTTATACATCTTTATATGTGAAAAAGAGCTTCTGGTATAAACCTGGGCATCTTCTGTATACAATTTATCTGTACGCTGGTATAAGTTTTAAAATCTTCTTTTTTAGGTATGGAATTTTGGTTTTCCTGGGCCTTCCTTATAATTATTATGTACAGCTGGTATTTTAATTAAATCTTGTATATAGTGTATGGGCTGCTGGTAAAAAACCTGGGGCATCTTCTGTATAAATTATATATGTAAGCTGGCATAATTATTCATTTGTATAAGTGTATGGAGATGCGGTATAAACATGGGCCCCCTCCTGTTTAATTATATAGTAAAGCTTGCTAAGTTATACAGCTTCTTGTATTAATGATATGAGCATGCTGGTATAACCCGGACATCTTTTGTAATAATTAAATGTAAGTGGTAAAACCTGGGTATTTTGAATATTAAGATGAGTTGTTCTGAGCTCTGCTACATCTGTAATCACAGTCCCTCAGCTTGTGTGAACCAGTTTACCGAGAAGCTCGTTGAGTCATGACCTATTTGGGGTGCTGTGTTTGTGAACTTTTGGTGCTTCCCGTTACTTGTTTCCATGTTTAATTTCTGGTCTCTCCTGCCTGTGACCTCAGTCTTGTTGGGTAAAATCCTCTGCACAGGTTGTAATAATATCCATGTATGTCCCGACCCTCCCAGATCCAGGCTGGAGATTATAAATTCTGCTTGTCTGTAGCCAAAACAAACTCACAGCAAAGATGTTTCCAATAATCTCTGTTTTCAGGACACATTTCTCACACAAGATGAATGGTCCGGGCGGTGAGTTGCACTTTGATGTGTCTGCGATGTATTCCTCCTCTGCAGGCATCTGATAGAACAATAACAGAATGTTACATTGTTGCTTTCTAAGTATCCTGAACCATGCATTTCCCCATGTCGGTGGGGGCCCCATAATTTGAACGTAAGTGGCCCTAGGCACCTTCTACATCCTAATTCCTCACCCCCTTAAAGGGGTTTTCTCACCACAAGGATTGCTTTTTACGTTAAAGATCTTGCAGAAACAAGTCCATTTGCAATTTGTCCTTTTAACGTGTTCTCCTATTTAGACATCCCCTTTGTACGGGCTGCATCAGCTTTTTGGGTCGCTATATACAGACCGTTAAATCTTATTTTGTTTCCAGCACGGTTTATAGTACGCCCCGGCTTTTATGCAGCTTGAAACCGTAAAATCCCCCTGAATTAAAAAATAAAAACCAAAAGAAACAGGTGGGGTAAATGAATCAAATGTAATGAGAAAACCCCCTTTAAAATCACTTTTTCCCTATTCATTCTAAAACATGGGGATATTCCTTAATGGCAAAACATCTGACAGAACATCACATTATGAGGGAACACAACTGGTAAACAGAAAAGCCCAGACCAAATTGTAACACCCAAAAACAGGTGGTGCTTACCTTCCCCATTACCACAAACAGTGCCTGGGTCTCTTACCACAGTTATGCATACATGCCAACTTTTAAAAGTGAGAAAGATGAGATTTGAAGGTGGCGGCGAACCCCCCAAAATTTGTAGATATCTCAATGCCCTATTTAAACCCCTGTAGCCCAGGTAGTGCCTCC
The DNA here is from genome assembly GCA_025379985.1 of Phyllomedusa bahiana. Lineage (NCBI taxonomy): Eukaryota > Metazoa > Chordata > Amphibia > Anura > Hylidae > Phyllomedusa > Phyllomedusa bahiana. The sequence goes on along the minus strand of JAODAL010051674.1, from coordinate 15,881 downwards.
GAGTCGGGTTGCGCCCCCTTCTAGCAGGTGGCCCCCCAATAGCCAGGCAGTGCCCCCCAGTGCCAAGTACTTCCCCATAGCCAGGTAGTGCTTCTTATGCCAGGGGCTTTCCCCCTTATAGCCAGGTAGTGTTTCTTTAGCCGGGCGGTCCCCACTACCCAGGTAGCTGACCCTTATGCCGGGGTAGTGATTTTTTATACCAGCGAACTGCCCCCCTTATAGCCAGGTAGTCTTTTATAGCCGGGGGGGCTGTCCCCTTATACCCAGGTGGCTTATTTAGCCGGGACTGCCCCCTTATAGAGGTAGTGTTTATTATACCCCGGGAGTAAACCCTTTTTTGCCAGGTAGGCTTTTTAGCCAGGTAGTGCCCCCCACTAGCCAGGAGTGACCCCTTATGGCCCAGGAAAATGTCCCCTTTAAGCCAGGTAGTGCTTTTTATAGCCGGGAGCTGTCCCCTTTAGCAGGTAGTGTTTCTTATAGCCAGGAGCTCCCCCCTTATACCCAGGTGTGCTTTTTATAGCGGGGAGCTGTCCCCTTATACCCAGGTGTGCTTCTTATGCCGGGAGCTGTCCCCTTATAGCCGGAGTGTTTTTATATCCCAGGTAGCGTCCCACTACCCAGGTAGTGACCCCTTTAGCCGGGTAGTGTTCTTATAGCCAGGGAGCTGCCCCCCTTAAGCCGGTAGTGTTCTTTACCCAGGGAGTGCCCCCTTAGCCGGTAGTGCTTTTATACCCGGGGGCTGTCCCCTTTTACCCCAGGTATGCTTCTTATACCGGTAGTGTCCCCACTGCCAGGTAGCTCCCCCCTTAAAGCCAGGTGCTGCCCCTTATAGCCGGGTAGGGCTTTTATACCCCAGGGACTGCCCCCTTATGCCGGGTACGTCCCCATAGCCAGGTAGCTGACCCCTTTATGCCGGGTAGTGTTTTATAGCCAGGGAGCTGCCCCCTTACCGGGTAGTGCTTCTTATAACCAGGTGCTCCCCCTTATGCCAGGTAGGCTTCTTATAGCCAGGGAGCTGTCCCCTTATACCCAGGTAGGCTTTATCCCGGGGGAGCTGTCCCTTTAGCCGGGGTAGCTGACCCCTTTTACCCGGGGTGCCCCCCCTTTTATAGCCGGTAGTGTTCTTAACCCAGGTGCTAAACCCCCTTTAGCCAGGTAGTGGCTTCTTATAGCCAGATAGCTGCCCCCCTTTACCCCAGGTAGTGTTTTTCCCGATAGTCCCCCTTATAGAGTAGTGCTTTTAACCCAGATAGCTGTCCCCTTTACCCAGGCCCAGTGCTTCTTATACCAGTAGTGTCCCCTTATGCCGGTAGCTGACCCCCTTTTAGCCAGGTGTGTTTTTTTTTTAGCCCCAGGAGCTGACCCCCTTATAGCCAGGTTGCTTTTTTTCCCCAGATAGCTGACCCCTTATAGCCAGGTAGTGTTCTTAAGCCTTAGTGACCCCCCTTTTGCCGGCAGTGCTTTTTATAGCCAGATAGCTGCCCCTTTAATAGCCAGGTGTGACCCCTATAGCCAGGTAGTTTTTTTTATAGCCGGGTAGCTGACCCCTTATAGCCAGGTATGCTTCTTATACCCGGGTTTAGCTGCCCCCTTTTAGCCAGGTAGTGCTTCCTTCCGGGTAGCTGTACACTTAACCCAGGCAAGTGCTTCTTTACCCGTAGCTTCCCCTTATACCGGGCTGCCCCTTATAGCCAGGTAGTGCTTTTATAGCCAGGTAGCTGCCCCCCTTATACCCAGGTAGTGCTTCTTATAGCCAGATAGCGCCCCCTTATAGCCGGCAGGCTTCTTTCCCAGATAGCTGTCCCCTTTAGCCAGGTAGCTGACCGCTTTTTCCAGGTAGGCTTTTATAGCCAGGTATGCTTCTTTACCCAGGTAGCGACCCCTTATGCCGGGTTTATGCTTCTTATAGCCAGGTAGTGACCCCCTTATACCCAGGTGTGCTTTTTTAAACCCAGATACTGTCCCCAAATATGCAGGAGCGGGGGGTGAAATTTTAAAAGGGCTGCTGGGGAGGGGGTGCGGGGGTCTCAGATGTCACTCCCGTGGCTCAGGAGCAAACCCCCGACGACGAAGAAAGCGAGAGGGAACACAGACGGGAGAGATGCTCTCACGCTGCTCGGTGAGGAGGGGTGAGGGGAGGGGGAAGGGGGGGAATGGGGGGGGTCAGCGGCCAAGAGAAAAATGACCTGACAGGCCCCGAGATAGCGGAAAAAGCTACCTTGTCGGCAGCGCACCAGATGCTGGGGGGGTGCAGCTTTTACACACCATAGATAGATTCCCCCGGGGCTGGTGCTGCTGCCACAGTGTAGCTGCTCCAGACGATAAAGTGCCCATAAGATAAGGGCTGCCTGGTGGCAGTAAAGTTATCTATTTGCTCTTCATGATTGTGCGGGCAGGTGCCCCTGACCCTCCACCAGCCGCAGATCACTGTATACTTAGAGGGACCTCCCCGTGTGCGTGCCTGGCGGAGATTTTGCTGACTCTCCGGGGGGGGCGGGACATGACCCCCATTTGCGGGAGAGTCCCGCCAGAAGCGGGAGACTTGGCATCTATGCAGTTATGCCATTTTCTGTCAATCAAGCTCCCCGCGGGTGACCCTGCCAGGTGAACGTCAATTGCTTCTGATCGGCTTTTCTGGTGACCCTGACCACCACACTTTTGAGATCTGCACTACCATAAGTGCCATACTCCAAAGCTTGTAACTCTCCTATTGGGGCCAAGTAAAAGCAACAGACAACTTGCAAAGGGATGAAATCCCCAAATTTTTTTTACAAAACTTAATCTGCGAAACCCCCCTGAGGTCAAAACCCCTTTGTTTACAGATTATTTGTTTTTTTTATTTTAAAAAGCAACCCTTAGTTTCAGGGCGGTCATTTTTAGAGGGTTATATACACAACATAAAACCTAAATAATACAATGGTAACACTGATGAACCAACAACTTGTTCAGAGGAAGGGAGGACCCGGCCCATGAAGGCTTACAATCAGTGTCGGACTGGGGGGGTTTGGGGCCCCCAGGGAGTTATCTTCGGGGGGCCCCCCCCCTCTGTACTAAAATATTACGGCTCTCGGACATAAAAGCGCCCATTTTTCCCCAAAATACAGTTTGGCAAAACAGAATGTATTGTGTAGTACAATAGCAAGTTGTCCACATAGTCACAGTCTAACAATAAGACCCCAGGGTAAGTACTCCCCCCATTCCCCCTCCACCCATACAAAATCCCCCCTCCACCCAATACAATTCCCCCTCCCCCACAACAATATCCCCTCCACCCACATACAATATCCCCCTCCCCCCACATACAATTTCCCCTCCCCCCACATACAATATCCCCCTCCCCCCCACATCAATATCCCCCTCCCCCCACAACAATACCCCCCCTCCCCCCCACATACTACCCCTCCACCCACATACAATATCCCCTACCCACATAAATATCCCCTCCCCCCTAAAACCCCCTCCACCCACATACAAATCCCCCTCCCCCACATAAAATCCTCCTCCCCCACATCAATATCCCCCCCACCCCAATCCAATATCCCCCTCACCCACATACAATACCCCCCCCACCCACATACAATATCCCCCACCCCACAACAATATCCCCCCCCCCCCACATACAATATCCCCCTCCACCACCAAAAATATCCCCCTCCCCAATACAATACCCCCCTCCACCACAACAAATCCCCCTCCACCCAATAAAATTTCCCCCCACCACCCACATCAATATCCCCCCCCCCCCACATAAATATCCCCCTCCACCCACTACAATACCCCTCCACCCCATACAATATCCCCCAAAAATTTCCCTTTTCCCCCCTCAAACCTTAAAATAAAACCCAAAATAAAACCTACCCCTTTCAAGGGTAAACCCACCAAATCAATACCCCATAAATAAACACCCCCCATATAAAGCTTGGGTCAACCCCACTCTAAAACAAAACCAACCCAAAAGTAAGGCCCACATAGGGTCAACAACACTTGTATCCTACCACCCAATATGGAAAAGCAAAAGGACATAACGCCAGCTGGGTTAACCTAAACCCCCCATTTAAGCCCACAAGAGGTAGACCCAGCTCAGGTATAACTACACACCGCAATAGGGGACCCATGATCGACCCAGCTCAGGGTATCCCTACAACACCCCCCATTAAACCCAAAATGGGGTCAAAACAAGCTCAGGTAAACCTACAACACCGCCATATAGACCCCACATAAGTCAGACCCAGCCGGGAAAACCCTACAAACCCATATAGAGACAAAAAAAGGGGTCAGACACCAGTCAGGTAAACCTACACACCCGCCATATGAGACCACATAAGGTCAGACACCAGCTCGGTATAACTTAAACACTGCCTTTAGGACACAAGAGGTAAACACCATCAGTATAAGCTATAAACTGCCATATGAGACCCAAAGGGGTCGACCCAGCTCATAAAAAGCATCACGCCATATAGAGACCACATAGAGGGGAGACCCCAGCTCGGGTTATAATAAACACCCCCCATTAGAGACCACTAGGGCAGACCCCAGCTCAGGTCACATTCAGTGAATACGCACTGATAAATTTTGGAAGTAAAATCGGGGACCACCGGGGATATTATTGATAGTCGTTCTCTTCTCGGTCGTTCTTTTTCCCTTTTCTTCTCATCGTTCCGCCCCATCATATGACTTGCCCCGGCCACAGTATCCCCCCAAAATTTAAACCAAAAAATATCTTAGAATCCTCAATTTTTCCAGCTCTCTTTATCTATTCCCCCCTCTGTACAAAAAATTCCCCGGGGTGGGGGGAGGGGGTACAAGTCATAACTTAGGGCCTAGTTCCTAAGGGGTTGGAGGGTGGGGAGAGGACTAACCCTCTGGAGATAATCTAAATATGGGCTGCCCCTCAATTATTTACCAGGGAGGGAACAAGACCCCAGGAGGGGGCAAATGGCAAGGCCCCGTCTGTGTAGGTGGTTTCCCAGTTAGGTAAGCTTAGGTAGTTATGTCCCCTTTTAAAAAGGCTGCAAGCGTTGGGGGCCCCCTTTAGGTGTATACAGGATTGGGATTTCCATGGTTTTTACAGGCAGTTTAAAGGCCCTTTGGTAGTTTTCCAGGCGTTAGGGGTCTCCTTTAGGAGTATACAGGTAGTTAGGCCTCTTTAGTAGTGTGCAGGGAAATCAGGGCCCCCCCCCTTTTGCTACTGTGGGTATTCAGGGCCCCTTTAGTATTTAGGGAGCCAGGGCCCCTTTGTAGTGGGCCCCCCCTTGGTAGTAAAACGTTCTTTAGGTAGCAGGGCCCCATTGTAGTCAGGGCCCCCCCTGGTACAGGGCCCCCCTTGTATCAGGGGCCCCTTTAGGTGCCAGGGCCCCCTTTTTGGGAGGCCCCCTTTGTAGTCAGGGCCCCCCCTTTTTAGTCGGGCCCCCCCCTTTGTAGCAGGGCCCCCTTTTTTTGCAGGGCCCCCCTTTTTACCCGGCCCCCCTTTGTGCCAGGGCCCCCCTTTTAGCCAGGGCCCTTTGTGGGGTATAAGGGGCCCCCTTTTTTGCCCGGGCCCCTTGGTAGCCAGGGACCCCTTGTAGCCCGGGCCCCCCCCCCCTTTTTACCGGACCCCCCTTTTAGCAAGATTAGGACCCCCTTTTGTTGGGTTTTCAGGGCCCCCCCCTTTTAGCAGGGAAAGGGCCAACCCTTGTAGTAGGACCCCCCCCTTTTAGCCCGGGGAAAACCCCCCCCTTGTAGCCGGGCCCCCCTTGGAAAAGGGGCCCCCCCTTTAGCCCGGGCCCCCCCTTGTAGCCCGGCCCCCCTTGGCCGGGCCCCCCTTTAGTCGGACCCCCCCTTTTAGCCGGGGCCCCTTTGTAGCCAGGCCCTCTTTGAACCCGGCCCCCCCCCCTTTTGCCCGGGGCCCTTGTAGCCAGGGGGCCGCTTTTAGCCCGGGGCCCCCCCCTGTAGCCAGGGACCTTTATGCCGGGACCCCTTAAATTTGTCAGGGCCCCCTTTTTGTAGCAGGGACCCCCTTTAGTCCCGGGGCCCCTTGTCCGGGTTTACCCCCCCTTGTAGAGGGCCCCCCCCCCCTTTGTCAGGGACCCCTTTAGTCAGGGGCCCCCCCCCCCTTTTAGCCAGGAACCACCTTAGTCAGGGGCCCCCTTGTCCAGGGCCCCCCTTGAGCCGGGACCCACCTTTTAAGCCCGGGCCCCCCCTTGTAGCCAGGGGGCCCCCCCTTTAGCCAGGGCCCCCGTACCAGGGCCACCCTTTTGTCAGGGCCCCCCCTTTAGCCAGGTGTGACGGAAAAAAGCCTAGTCCGCCGGCCCCCCTTGAGGGACGAGGCCCGACTTGGGGGGTATCTCACGTTGCCTGCCCCCTGGGGGGGCTCAAAGGGCAGCCCGTACTGTTCCATGTTAAAACCCTTTCCACACTGGCCAGGGGGAAAAACAATGCTGCCACCAGTTTGTCTTTGTTTAAGACCGGGCCTTCCGCTTATGCGGGTCAGGAACAACCCCCTTTGGTAGCATATTTTCTATAGAGAGAATTAGGGTGTGGGGCCCTTGATCAAGAAAGACTAATCAGTTTAAAATTTATAGATTTAATTACCCTTTAAGGGCACCTCCCAAAAAGGTAATTGTAAAGATGGATAATAATTTAACGGCAGAGAGAGGTGGAAAAAAATTATGGATTACAGCAAAAGGCAGTTAAAATAAGTCAAGTTACCGTTGTTGCTTGGTGGCCCGGCAGCTCGGGGGGCAGATGTGGCCTGGCTGCTGAATTGATGATGGTTACTGGACCTGCTCCACAGGTACCCCCTCCTTTGGATCAAACAGGAAGAGCCAAGCCTGGCTCGGGTTATATCTGCGTGGGGCAGCCCACTTGCAGCCCCTTAACACAACCCCTGGGACGGTCTATGAATAATCCTCCACTCAGATCATGCAGTTTCTTGAACACAAAAACCAAAAATGGAAATTATAAAACTCGGCAGGGGATTGGGCACAGAAAACCGAGCCGGTGGGTTACATCAGAAACCCTGATGGGCTTCCCGTCGCCTGGATATTAAACATGCTTATCTTATGGACCGTAGGCGGTTCTGGATATCTCAGTCCCGTGGCACTGGAAACCTGGAATAGGTGGGTGTGCCGGGCGGGGAGTTACATATTATGCGATATGAACTCGCCGATATGCACCAGTTATTGGTGGTAGCCTAAATCGCTATGAATTATCGTAGGACGACCCGACTGGGTTTGATTGATTGAAGTCTTTGAAGCTGGACTAGCATTTGTTCAGTGCTATTTAGATTCATGAGGAACTTTTCATGGGTTGTTGACCCCCATGCTGTGGCGGACTTACTAACAGAAAGGCATTTACACTGGGCTTCTATTTCTGTGTAAATTGAGCTGTTTTCCTAGGCTGCAGCCATCTGTGGTCTGACTAGATTAACATGTTAATGAGCTTTGTCTGTGGTGGGATGGCCCTGATCTGGACTTAGATACAGAATTGGGGATGCATAAAGTGAATTCTTCCTCACACTCCCCCCTTTTGATGGGCGCTAGGGGGACAGCACCGCCACCGTGCCTTCACCAGGGCAACTGACCCAGCCCTTGTCGGGACAACCATCGGCGTTTGCGTGTCTCGGCCCTTCCGGTGGCGAAATGAGGAAGTTGTCTGCTGGAACGAGGCTCCAGCGTGGCAACTCCATTGGTTCGGGAGACGTGTGTAGCCAGCTCAGAGGGTAGTCGTGGTCTGTCCTCCACAAGACAATACGCCCGTTTATAGATAGAGTTGCAGCCGCTGCCTGGGACCCACCAACTATCTCCGACTCAGGCACATCCCTTGTTCCATGTTGGAATAGGCCACTTCCCTCGGCAGAAGCTTCGGATCTCAGGATTATAACGGATGTTTCCTGTTCCGTTGTGTCCCCCTGGCTGAGCACTGCCACCGAGGCAAAAGTCACTGGCGTCGGTTTGTACTTTAAAACTGATCTGGGTGAAGTCGGCGGGCTTGTAGTACTGGGGAGTGGACAAGGCGGCCTTGAGGGATTGGATTCAAGCGGCAGTCTCGCCAGTCATTTGTCCAATCGACGTGCGGAGGGCAACCTCTTCCTGGTGAGGTCTGTTCAGGGGCTTGCCAGGTACTATAGTGTGGAACAAACCTCCTATAGTACCCAGCGGGTGCCCATGGAAAGACACACCCGGCTTCGTGGTCCTGGGGGTGGGCTCAGGATGCGATGGCATCCTCTTTTCCAGGCTCTGGCTTCAAGGCCCCCCACATACCTGGTGCCCCAGGTTAGTGGACATCCACTCATGCCCAGCTGGCACTTTTCACGGTTTGATGTCTAGTCCTGACCTGGTGGATACGTCCAAGCACCTGCGTCAAGGTGCTGGAGGTGTCATCTCCCAGGTGGGACTGAAAACGGGCTAGGTCATCAAGGTACGCTTGCGTACACTTCCAAGTCCCTTAAGCAGCGTTTGTTGTAGTCTGACCATCCGCTGAAAATGTGGCAGGGGCATTCTTCTTGCAGAACGGCATGACAGTGGACTCGTTACAGCTCCGTATGGGGTGATAAAGGCAGGAGCGTTCCCTGCCTCACACGGTCAGGTAATCTGGCAATATCCCGGGCTCAGATCATGATGGTCAGGTTATCTTGGACCCGGGCAATGATCGAGCAGGTCATCGATTGCGTTCGGCTATTGGGTACGCGTCGGTTACCCTGACAGCATTGAGCCCCCTGTAGTCCACGCAGAATCGGGTGGTCCGATCCTTCTTGGGGACAAGGACTACAAAACAACAAAATCCAAAGTTATACCAGGGCTGGACATACCCAGAAAGGTACAAAAGTAGTGACTTACAAAAGTTAAAGGCAAAAAAAAAAAAACACCTTATAATCACTTTGCAAACTAGATATCTAAAAACTTATCTTTTATTAGGATATTGAATAAAAAACTTAACTAACCCTGTTTCAACCTCACCAAAACTAAGAAACCGCTCCACTAACCAAAACAAAATGTAAGGTACTCGCCCCAACATGGGGGCCCCTACCGGAACTGTCCTAACTGGACAGTTCCCTACTGACCCTTTTCTATATCTTAATAGTGAAAAAAGTACTCATGCGACTGGGAAGCCTTAATAGAATAGGGTAGTATGCAACTGCAGGTATGAGAGATATCAGTACAAAAGCCCACCAAGATCTATGCCTGTATGGAGGTATCCAAAATACTATTTTATACAGAAGACGGAATATAGATACACCAATCTCAGGACTTGATTACTAATACAATACCCCAAGCCAAGAGAACTAAATAGGTTGGCCTGCTCTGTAAACATCATGCTAGAAAAAAGTGTGCAAAACACGTTACTGATGGGAATACAATGGACTAATAAACACCTACAAACATGTAATATATGTATTGTAGATACCTATAAATACTAAAAAAAGAACGGGCGACATAGGTATACAGCTCCCTCCTTATATTTGCCAAAATAACCCAGACCAACGCGTTTCCCCCTACAAACTAGAGGGTTCCTCAGGGTCAATGGGTTATAACAAAATATCGATCCAGATGTACTAGTATTCCACATAAGAAATTCTCGACCATTCAAATAGATCCCAAATATACTAGTTTTCACATAAAGAATCTACGGGACCATCCAAGAAAATAAAAAAAATGATACTCGCGTGTTAGTTCAAAGAAGATAGTTCAGGTCCCCTTGTCAAATGATGTTGAGAGTGGCAATAGGTTATGGGAATCACCATCTTAAATAGTTCACATGTTATCCGCAACCCTCTACCTTACTTCCGGTACGCTGACCATGCACTCCCCTAGTTAAAAGGGATCGCGACCGCTTGAAAAGCACCTTCGGTAAAACCCCGGCACAATTACGCTTGCCGTGAATCTGAAACTGAATCTCGCGATGCCCGCCGGCCGTCCCTACGTCGGACACCGCCGTCACCAGTTGGTATCCTAGCATCACTCACGCATAGCCACCGCGCTAAAGGAGGACAAACAGAATAGATAATCTCACTAAAATTACGTGCACGCTTGCTTAGTACACCTATCCTGCTGACACTTAGCTGTCTCTGGTAAACATACCAGGACAAAAATACCATACGATAAAAACCTGCATACATGCCCTAAACTAATGCGTTATGATACCACTACTGTGGGGTATATTACAGCAGAGATATGTAACTGAGAAACCAAGGACTTATGATTATCATCATAACCTCGGTTCATTAATACAAAATTACTACAACCTGTATTGTGATCAAACCATAAAAACAAATTTTACAAGATTAATCACAGTATTGACTGAGGGTATCAACCAGATCCAAGCCAAGTGCCGTTAATAAGAACAAGAATAATGAGAGATGTTTAAAATAAACGGAATGAATGAATCGTCTCATTAAGGCCTCCTGGTTTCAATGTTCTCTCTGGGTTAATCCAGAAAGTCTCTCTTTGTAGGATTTTTCTTTCAAAGTCCCCCCTTCGTAGGACTTCCTTTTCACCACCTCCATTACCCAAAAGGAAGAGTTCCGTCACATCACACCATGATCACTTCCACTACATGTCTCGCCCACAGGTGTATCTTCGTCAATGTGCACATCGACAATGTGTTCCAGGCCCATTCGCCTGAATTCTATGGAGGTCTTCCCCACATAGGTAAGTGGACATGAGCCAGGAACTCCATAGATCAACACCCTTAGATTTACATTTTGCAAAGTATTCAATTTAAAAGGTTCGTCTTGATTATCCAAAAAGCTTTGGTGACTTTAATAAATTTACATGCTTTGCACGAATCCACATTTATATATCCAAAAAAACATGGTGTATCTAACCAGGGACCTACCGGTCGAGGTGGCACAGGCTGTGTACCAGTCTATCTCTTTAGATTTTTTCCTTTTTAAAATGTTACCACAGGACGTGTGTCTATCAATTCTGCAGTGTTCGAGTATTGTAATAGGATTGGCCAGAACTTCTCCCCAGAACCTTTTTTACCTCTCCAGCAGCACTTCTATGTTCCAATATCATGACCGTTATTCATGCTCTCTCTAGTTCTGTGTTGGCAAGAGATTTTCCACGGTCAGCGGTTAGGGCTTGTGATATGCCCTCTTAACACAGACTTGGGATATTTCCCTTTCGAATCCTTGTTGTTAGATATTGGTCCTTATTTCTATATGTCCTCCACCGAGGAGCAGTTCCTACGTATCCTCTTGAACTGCCCCCTCGGAATACCCCTCCTAAGGGGGTAAGGATGAGCGCTGTTCCACTGTAGAAGACTGTTTCCTGCCGTAGGTTTTCTATAAGCACTTGTTACTATTCTCCATCGCTACCCTCCTAATGTCAATATACAAAAAGGTAGATATCCTCCCTATTTCATACGTTGAACCTAAGACCAATGAGTTTACATTTTGTGACTCCTCAAATGACATGAATGTTGTTTAAGATCCAGTCCAGATGATAATCACATCGTCAATGTAGCGCCCCACAGGGCGACATGTTGACTATGATATTCCATGTTGTTCCCGCAAAGACGATGGTGCTCTTCCCACCAGCCCAGGAACAAATTGGCATAGGTAGGTGCAAGGGGACTACCATGGCCGTTGCCCCTGAGCTTGGTGAAGAAGCAACCATTGAGACAAAATATAAATTATGCGTCAACACATTGTTACATAAGGTCCAGGTATGATACTGTTTATGACGGGTAGGGAAATTTGATTCTGAGTCGAGAGAAAGGAATTCATGTGCCTTTCAATTCCTTCGATATGTGGGATGGAAAACTATAAGTGCTTCTACATCAAAATGTGCAAAGCATGCGCTCCCTTACTAAGGTCTACAGTCTCCCCATTTGGCCAGGAGATCCATTCGTATCTCTAATGTTGGAGGGGTAAAGACAAACAATTGGGTCTTAATATTTGGTCAATATAGTCCAAGTTCTGTGTTTAGGTTACACACCCCTGACCACTATGGGGCCTACATTTTAAGGGGTCCAGTCCCTTATGAACTTTAGGGAGTCCATAAAATGTAGCAAGCTGTGGGGATTCTGGATAAAGAAACCCAAATTCTCTTTCATTGATGAGCTTATCTTCTAGGGCAGTTTTTAATAGCCTCCTAAGTTCATCCTTGGAATCTTACTGTCGGGTCACTTTATTGGATCGCGTAGCCTGTTTGTCATTCAAATACCTGAAAGGACACATCCCCCTGTAGTCACAAAGTTCTGGACCACAGGTTGCCCCCCTTATCGGATGGTTTTATGATAATTGTATTGATCACTTTCCAGTGATTTCAGGGCCAAATATATTTCTTCATTGGAAGATTGTTAATAATTTATAGCGTTTACATGTTACCAATCTTTTCCATTCATGAATCACTTACATCTACGAAAACATTCAATATTCGTTGTGCATTGAATGATGGCCATTTTAGTACTTTTCAACCGAAGGTTGGTAGAATGCGGCCCTTCACATGGATCACAAGTCGTTCTCTTCTAGATGGAGAGAGGCCAAGGACTCTAACATCTGCTAGTTCCCTATAGTCGATGCCTAGTCTGTGGCATTTCTTTTTTGTCCGGCTGTCCTAATGAGATTTCTTCCATTTAAGGGTCCTACGGGCAAACACGTGAAGGTACTTAATCAATCAAATATTTTAAAGGACACGTATGGACAAAGATAATCTCTCTTTAGTTACAGTATCCTCACTGTCGTTTAGTCCTATTTGACAGATTTGATAACATGAGAGGTCATCCGACTCTATCTAATCTTGTTAATAGTTGACCTAGAGCCGTACCGTCCTGGTTCTTAAAAAGGTTGTGGTGCATTCATATGACTGGAAGCTGAAGGAACCACAAAGGGGCTTGAAGATGTAGAACAAGATGCTATATTTCCACATTCTTGATTGTATTTTTCCTGCCTGGGTAAGCTCCTTCTCTTCCCTTCTCTTTCTTCCCTGAGGATATCTTGGGGCCCATAGCCCCTGAATTCGTTCTGGTAAGGGAACGATTTAGGCCTCTATGTGGATTTCTCCTTTGTTCCCACCTTCCGACAAATCGGTGTCCGTATGGAGGATATATCTGTATCTAAGCCTCTCTGGTGAGATTCCTTATTGAGGAAGATTAGGCCCTCTTTTCTTTAAAGTCGGTCAGGGTCCTGACAAAATGACTATGTTACGGCTCTTTTAGAAACTGCCGTATCTTTCAATATTTTGTTTGAGTTCTAGTTTTTCTTTTTTATTGAACTCTGTCTCCCCTTTTAGTTTCCGGGCCACCTCTATTGTCTCTTCCAATTTAATCCTAGCAGCTTCTAGAATTTTCTTTTCTTCTTTAAGAAGAATGGTCATGAACCTGATTGATGAAAAAGTGGCTTCTTGTTCCACTCTTGTTGCAGTGTTAGTACTGCAAGAGCGAATTGCAGGGACCAGGGGAATCCTAGACACTAGGAAACATACTATTCTTGATATAAGTTTTCTTGGGCCTTGACCTACCACCAAGATTTAGTGTGGACCTTGTATCATAGTATTCAATCTTGAATATTGCACTATTTGTCGGTTTTGGAAACTAGATGGAATACAAGAAATCTCAGAAAAGACACCCTCTACATCAGATATAACAACTGTTCTGTTCAATATCAATTGACAAGAAAATTTGCCTATCAAAAGATAAACACCAGGAGGAGTAATAATACTTAGACGCCAAGAAATTAAGAACCACAAAACAACCAAAATCCAAAAGTTATTCCAGGGCTGGACATACCAGAAAGGTACAAAAGCTAGTGACTTACAATAGTTAGGCAAAAAAAAACCATTTTAAAATCACTTAGCAAACTAGATATCTAAAAACATATTTTATTAGGATATAGAATAAAAAAACATACACTAACCCTGTTAATCCCTCACAAATCTAAAAAACCCTACCCTAACCAAAACAAAATGTAGGTACTGCACACAAGGGGGGGGTGGGTCCCCCTACCGGAACCAGTCCCTACTAGACCCTATTTCTATATTGAATAGTGAAAAAGCTACTCATGCGATGGGAGGCCTTAATCAGGGAATAGGGTAGCTCCTGCCAATGCAGGTATGAGAGATATTCAGTACAAAAGCCACCAAGATCTTTGCCTGTACTGGAGGCTATCCAAAAATCACCTATTTAAATACAGAAGACGGGGATATAGATAACCATCTCAGGACTGATTTCTAATAACAATTCCCATGCCAAGAAGAAACTAAATAGGATGGCTCTCAGTAACACATGCATAGAAAAAAGTGTGCCAAACAAGTTCCTGATGGAAACAATGACTAATAAACACCTACAACATGTATATTTACTTTGGTATTGGAGATACCTGATAAATACCTAAAAAGAACGGGCTACGAACATAGGTTATTACAGCCTCCCTCCCTATATATTGCATATACCCCTGACAACGCGTTGCCACTACAAAATAGAAGGGTTCATCAGGGTCATTGGTATATAACAATATAGATCCAGATCTGTCTAGTATTCACTTAAGAAATTCACGACCATTCAAATAGATCCAAATATATTAGTATTCACATAAAAAAATCTACGACCATCCAAGAAAAAAAAAAAAAATGATACTGCTGTTTGTTCAAAGACGATGCCCGGGCCATGTCAATGATGTTAGAGAGGGAAATGGGTTTTGGATTCACCATCTTAAAATGTTCACAATATCCGCAAACCCTTCCACTTTCGGGCTAAAACCTTTGCGCTCCCCTTTTTACCAGGGACGCGCCCCCGCTAAAAAGAAAAGGACAAGGACAAAAGGGGCGGGCCCAGGCATGTTGGACGCCGGGATCCCCCCACTTCAATCTGTCAACTCCCCCCTGTGCTGTGATTCGGGGGAGATCAAAATTGTGAACCCGGGATTGGGGGGTGATCCCGGTGTCCACGTGAGGACGGCTGACTCCGTCCTTTCCAGGCGGGGGGGGGTTTTGTGAACAATCCCCGGGAAGCGGTAGAGGGTTCCCAAACAGCTGGGACCTTGGGTCCCCCTTGGCTGCCCAAAAAATCCCAAAGCCCCTCTATGGACCCCCCCCCTGACCGGGGAAAGGGTTTGTCCAAAGGTTTCCGCTCCCTACTTGGGCGGGTTTTGCACAGGGGAAGGGCACTGCCTCCCGTCAGATGCCCCTTCATCTGTTATGTGGAGGGCCTTCCGCCTTCCCCGGTGTGGTCCGGGTGACCAGGTAGTGACTGCGTTGAGTTGCTGGTGCAGACATATGGGCCTTCCGGCTTCCTGAAACTTTCCCGTGGTACAGGGACAGGGGCCCACACTTTCTCCCCCCTGGTAGGTCCTCTCACAAGCGTTCTGGTTTGTACCCTGCTTTTGGGGGGGCCTGGGGCCTTTGCATATTCTCGTGCACAGTGCGTCAACCCCCATTTTTCACGGAAAGCGCCGACATATCAATGACCCCCTCCGGGGGGGGTTTCTAAAAACTCCTTCCAGGGCCCCCTTCACCCGAGCCGGGGTCCCACACGTCGCCATAAGGGCTCGAAGGGAGCGAAAACCGTTGAGGTTTTTGGGAACTTCCCGGTAGCGAATCAGGGGGTGGGAGGTACCGCTCCCATACGCCCCTGGGTGTCGACAACATCTTAAGCATTGCTTCAGGGGGCCATTGAACCCTTCACACAGGCCATTGTCTGGGTGATACGGGTGGCCCCCAGATGTTTTCCCCCGTATCAGCTTCACGGACTCCATTAGTGCGACATAACTGGGTCCCCCCTCAGTGACATTTCCTGGGGAAAGCACATCGGGGGAAAATTCCGTAAGGGGGTGGACCCTTGTCGGCCCGAATGGCGACAAGGCACCCTTCCCGGGGACTGAGGGGTGTCTATACCCTCGTATGAAGCGTTTCCCGGAGCGCGGGAATGGACAGCGGTCCAATTAAATCCACAGCCCCCCC
>JAODAL010051673.1:0-26530 GCA_025379985.1 Phyllomedusa bahiana | reverse complement strand
GAAAAAGACTAATTTCGCGAGCTTTTTGGGCCCCACAACGGGAGCGCAGGTCCTTTCCTATGAGCCGCTGAGAGACACTGAGGCTGAAACAGGAAACGCTGTTCTATGTAAAACGAGGTCATGTGATTTTTCCAGCCAATCGCAACCATACACATCCAGTCATGACGTCGCACACACATGTCACCCTGCTCTATTCTGTAATCTGATTTGCTGGCCGCCAAAATTACAGGAAGCGCCGAAAAAGGCGCGATCTTAATAGATGATGCTCAGATTTTAACCTTAATTATCGCATGATCTGGAAAATTCGATCACCATAAAAACCTTGCCGATTTCAACTTTGTCGATAAAAATCGCTCAACACTAGTGTTAAGTACTTTATAAAGATTAGTATGATCTGCAAAGATCGATATTCTACTATGCAATCCTTCTGTAAAGTCAATAAATATATTAAAAATAGTTGGGCCCAATATTGACCCATGTGGTACCACAAGGAACCAGTCCAAGTAAATACCATTAATCACACTTTGTTATCTATCACTGAGAGTTACTTAACTACTGTACAGACCAAAAGTTTGGACGTGCCTCATTCCAATAGTTTTCTGTATTTTCATGACTATACAAATTTTAGATTCACACTGAAGGCATCAAAACTATGAATTAACACATGTGGAATTATATACTTTACAAAAAAGTGTGAAACAACTGAAAATATGTCTCATATTCTAGGTTCTTGAAAGTAGCCACCTTTTGCTTTGAATACTGCTTTGCACACTCTTGGCATTTTCTTGATGAGCTTCAAGAGGTAGTTACCTGAAATGGTCTTCTAATAGTCTTGAAGGAGTTCCCAGAGATGCTTAGCACTTTTTGGCCCTTTTGCCTTGCGGTTCAGCTCATCCCATTGGGTTCAGGTCTGGTGACTGTGGAGGCCAGGTCATCTGGCGTAGCACCCTATCACTCTCC
Source organism: Phyllomedusa bahiana (assembly GCA_025379985.1). Lineage (NCBI taxonomy): Eukaryota > Metazoa > Chordata > Amphibia > Anura > Hylidae > Phyllomedusa > Phyllomedusa bahiana. The sequence continues at coordinate 25,570 of JAODAL010051673.1, read as the reverse complement.
TTCTTGGTCAAATAGCCCTTACACAGTCTGGAGGTGTGTTTGGGCTCATTGTTCTGTTGAAAAATAAATGATGGTCCAACTAAACGCAAACCGGATGGAATAGCATGCCGCTGCAAGATTCTGTGGTAACCATGCTGGTGCAGTATTCATTCAATTTTGAATAAATCCAGAACAGTGTCACCAGCAAAGCACCCCCACAGCATCACACTTCCTCCTCCATGCTTCACGGTGGGAACCAGGCATGTAGAGTCCATTCATTCACCTTTTCTGTGTCGCACAAAGACACGGTGGTTGGAATCAAAGATCTCAGATTTGGACTCATCAGACCAAAGCACAGATTTCCACTGGTCTAATGTCCATTCCTTGTGTTCTTTAGCCCAAACAAGTCTCTTCTGCCTGTTGCCTGTCCTCAGCAGTGGTTTCCTAGCAGCTATTTTGCCATGAAGGCCTGTTGCACACAGTCTCCTCTTAATAGTTGTTGTAGAGATGTGTCTGCTGCTAGAACTGTGTGTGGCATTGACCTGGTCTCTAATCTGAGCTGCTGTTAACCTGCAATTTCTGAGGCTGGTGACTTGGATGAACTTATCCTCCGCCGCAGTGGTGACTCTTGATCTTCCTTTCCTGGAGTGGTCTTCATGTGAGCCAGTTTCTTTGTAGCGCTTGATGGTTTTTGCCACTGCACTTGGGGAAACTTTGAAAGTGTCCCCAATTTTTCGGATTGACTGACCTTCACTTCTTAAAGTAATGATGGCCACTCGTTTTTCTGTACTTGGCTGCATTTTTCTTGCCATAATAGAAATTCTAACAGTCCATTCAGTAGGACTATCAGCTGTGTATCCACCTGACTTCTGAACAACACAACTGATGGTCCCAACTAGTGATGAGCGATTGTGTCAACTATCGTTATCGAGTCGATAGTCGACATTGTCAATTATCATGACGATATCCGATAGTCGATAACAGATTATCGCCGATGACCATTATAGTCTATGAGAAAGGAACAACACCTTCATTCTTACACCCAAACAGGGGTGGAGAAGCTGGAATTAACATCCACAACAGTAAACTGGACACATGCTACATCTTAAGCAAGACAATTAGACAACAAGAGTCACAGAAAAAAATTGACAGACTATTCACAATCCCTGTCCTGTACCACAGCATGACCCTTAATCCTTCATGACCCACAAATTAAAAAATGACAGAAGGCAGTATTACTTGAACCACCCTTTTAGTTGAACTGCACATTGACTATCCCTGTCCTGGACTGCAGAATGACCCTTAAATCTACATGACCCACAGATTAAAAAGTGCCAGAAAAAGGAGTCTTTGAACCACCATTTTAGTTGAAATGGACATTGACTATGCCTGTCCTGGACCGCAGCATGACCCTTTATCCTGTCTGATCCACAGATTAAAAAGTGCCTGAAAAAGGAGTCTTTCAACCACCATTTTAGTTTAACTGGACATTGACTATGCCTGTCCTGGTCCGCAGCATGACCCGAAAACCTGCATGACCCACAGATTAAAAAGTGCCACAATGCAGCATGAGGTCAGGCAGTGGCACTATGAGATTCTGGAGGTGGCAAAAACAGGAGTAGGCCACAGAGTGGCACAATGACAGAGTGTGGAGGGCACGGCAGCAGCCACAGCAGCAGCATGAGGTCATAGAGTGGCACAATGACAGAGTGTGGAGGTCACGGCAGCAGCCACAGCAGCAGCATGAGGTCAGACAGTGGCACAATGACATTCTGGAGGTGGCAAAAACAGGAGTAGACCACAGAGTGGCACAATGACACAGTGTGGAGGGCACGGCAGCAGCCACAGCAGCAGCAGCATGAGGTCATAGAGTGGCACAATGACAGAGTGTGGAGGTGGGTGGCAATACCAGTCCCTGGTAAAGATGGTTGGTGGCAGATGGAGAAACTGGCAGCAGATGTGTGGCATCAGGCGGGTGGCGGCATCAGAATAGTGGCTGAGGCAGGTAGTTTGAACTCAGACTCATTTCTCACAGTTTGGGAGAGGCGTCATGGCCGATGTAGTCTGACGCCTAAGGCATTGGTGTGTGGAAATCCTGGCCGATCCACACCTGATTTATCTGGCAAAGGTCAGTCGTTCCACATTTCCCGTGGACAAGCGGGTTCTCCTTGGGGTAACGATGGCCCCCGCCGCACTGAACACCCGCTCTGATGCCACACTACTGGCCGGGCAGGACAGCTTCTCCACTGCAAACTCGGCAAGTTGCGGCCACACATCCAGTTTGGCTGCCCAGTAGTCCAGCGGATCTTGTAACTTGGGTGGCAGAGGGCTGTCCAAGTAGGCCCCGACCTGTTGGTTCAGGGTCTGCTCCAGGTCCTGCTGCTGCTGGCCACTGCCCTCTTCACTAGGCAGGTGAAGGAAGCTGCTCATCAGTGACTCCAAACTTAGGTTGCTGCTGATGAAGCTGGTACTGCTCTTCCCCCCCCCCCACCTTCCCCCCGCAGCCGCGGCAGTAGTACATGCGCGCTGAAAACCCCCCCACAGTCCTGTAAGAGGAGGGACGATGCCGCACATAGGCAGCGGCCAACTGACTACGGAGGATTTCCCTATAGTATTTGAGTTTGTCCTCCCTCTCAATAGCTGGGAAAAAGGCTCCCATTTTGGACCGGTAGCGAGGGACCAATAGGGTGGAGAGCCAGAAGTCATCCCTCTGCCGGATGCTGACTCTTCGGCTGTCACTAGCCAGGCAACTCAGCATGCTGCGGGCCATCTGCACAAAGTAACTCCGAGGGGCTCCCTGCCTCCATCTCCACTGTATACTGCCACGGTGCTTGCGGGTCATCTGCCTCGTCTTCCTCATCTCCATCTACCTCCTCCAGCTGCTCCTGCTCCTCAGCTCTTGTCACCTGGGTAGAAAATCCACTCATTTCACCAGAAAATGATTCTGCTCCAATGTCCTCCTCCTCCTCCTCCATTTCAGTCCCCACCGGACTCATGTGGCCGCGAGATGTGGTCGCCACGTCTCCAGTACCCTGCCCAGACAGATTTTTCAGCATCTGTTCCATCTCGTAGTCCTGGCGACTGACAAATAATGTCGCCTCTTCAAATGGCCTCAACAAACGGCAGGTGTCACGCATGAGCTGCCACTGACTGACATCAAAGTTACACAGGAGAGTACTCGTGTCTGCCTGGATCATCAAAAAATCGTTAATGGCCTTCCTCTGTTCATACAGTCGGTCCAACATGTGCAAGCTGGAAATTTAAAAACGGAGGGAAACACGATATCAAAGTGTTTTGGGGGGGCCTTCTCCCGCTGCAACTTGAGGGGGGTGTTCCTGGCTTTTGGGTGGATAAAGTGCATGCACTTTTCCCCGGGCCATTTTCAGAATCTTCTGAAGATGTTGGAGACTTCAGGAACCTTTTCACAACCAGATTGAAACTGGCCATGCAGGCGCAGGGACCCCCCTCTCAGTGCGCGCGGGACCCCAGACAAAATTTACTCCATTGCCATCCCCCCATGGTTCCGTTTTGCATTGGGGGGGAAAAGCAAAACTCGATTTCTTGCTGCATGACGGGGGCGTTCCCCCCCTGTCTGATTTGTTCGCCGAGCAAGCCGGTGTAAACTGCGTGACACCCTGTCCCTAAATTTTGGGTTGAGGGGAGATACTTGGGGGGGAGTTTGATGTGGGGTGGAGGAGGAGGGGGCACTTTGGACAGAAGCCGCATTTTTTGACAACGGGAGGGGGAAAGCGGCTTTTCCCTGTCCAAGTTGTTGGGGGCCCGGGGCGGGAAAGACTTTCACCCAGGGGGCCGTAATGGAATGTACTCCCCCGACCTAGTTCTGCCCCCAGACGCCGCGTGCCATGCCCCTTGGAACAAACCGTTAAGCTCAAGGATGGCCCCCCCCTTCTTTTCTACAATTTAAAAGTGCTGGTACGCCTTTTTGGGAAAAGAAATTAGGGCTTGGAATTCCATCTGGGCTCGGCACAACCTTAGTTCTCGAATAGTCAGACCCCATTTGTAAAGGGGGGGACTGCAGTACCAACAATTGGCAGGACAAGGTAGCTTTTGCACTTAGGATGGTTGGACGCAACTGTTATTTTTGCAATCGCCTCCTGAACGATTTTGCGATGAGTAGCGCGGAGCGGGCGATCTGGCCCGGGAGATGAGGAAAAGAGATGGCAAAGGAAAACAGCCCCTTCTTTGCAGAGGGGGGGGGACCTTACTGGCTGCAATGGCATATTTTCATTGGGCGCCGCTGTTGCGCGGCGCAGGTGGACCCCCATCTGAGCCACTTTTTCTCCCGGGCCCACGTAGGGGGATGCTGATTTTTTGCGCAAGGCTGGTGCAACGTTCTCTCGGGCCACGTTTTCACTTTCTCCCCCACATTCTAATTTTTCCAATATTCGGCTCCCCCGGGTGTTTTTGCAAAGAATTGCCACAGCGATAGCATTTTACCCCCAACGCTCCCATGAGTGATTCTACCACCGCGCTCGCGGGCCCCCTGTGCCCGGACTTTCTTGGCCCCAAAAAGGGGTTTTTCTCCCCCTGGCCGCTTGGCCCCCGACCTCACACTGCTGCAAACCCGTGATCACGGAAAACAACCCAATTGCGGGTGCGCCGTGTCACGCAACTGACCCCCCTTTTCCCTGCGATGGGAAGCCTTGCTTCACCGGCTCCCAAGTGGGGGTCGGCTAATCCATGATTTGTTTATCGCACTGCTGTCCTCATCACCAGTCTTGGATGCAGGGGTTGACCCCACAAACTGCCTCCATGCCACTCTCCACATATATATTTGCCCCCTTTGCAAAAAGCGGGGGATATTGGCCCCATTTCCCGCTGCAAAATAGCTCTGAGCTCTCCTAAAATTTTTCTTCCTGCTAAAATTGGGCACTGACCAGACTCCCATATAAATCTCTGGCTGAGGGAACCCGGATGGGACAAGGGGGTTTGAGGAAAGGTGAGGGCCGCTGACCCCCCCGGGGCCAACTAAGGATTTTGTTGACGCCCCCATCGATCTTAGCTGGGGTTGTAGATGTCTTTGGGGGAAAAAGGGATGACTGTCAACCAATCAAGAACCCTTGGGTTTTGCCCCCGGCCCCCTAATACCCCGGGCAGTCCGGCCTCCCCAATGACCCCCTGCTGCGACTTTTCCCTTGCTGTCTCGACCTTTTCCGCTCCAGAATGTTTGTCCCACCTACCGCAGGTGAAGGCCTCCCACCTCTCTGTTGACATACTGTTTGTTCAAAATGTACAGAATGTTTGATACGATATTTTTTTAAAAAATAAAAACCCCGTATTTGATAAAAATGAACCCTAAGAAGCTTGGGTAACCCCTTGGATAAAAATTGGCTCCAAAAAAGGGGGAGGAAAAATTGACTTGTATGTGCCTTTAAAAACACTGTGTTTTTACTGAATTAAAAGCACAAACATTTAAATTAACCCTTTGTGAATTATTACGGGAAAAATTTTTCTTTTAGTGACCTAAAGCAGAAACAACGTAATTAACCCCTGGTGTAAATTGCGCAAAATTTAAAATAAGCAACCAAAAATTACCACTTTGTACGTTTAAAGGGCGTGATTTTCGGTACACAACAACAGAAAAACGAAATTTTAACCCTTTTGGTTGTAAATTTATGCTACAGGCAAAAATGTCTTTTTTGGCGGTGAAAAAGAACATTTCTTTTGTGACCACAACACAGAACAACGCTAAATTAACCCCTGGATGAAAATTGGAAAAAGAAAAGCCCCCAAAAATTACCAGCTTTTGTGCGGGTAAAATGGTGCATTTTTACATAAAAACAAAGAAAAACTTGAAAATTAAAAACTTTGGTTGTAAATTATGCTAAGGCAAAATGTTTTTTTTGGGCGTGAAAAGAACATTTATTTTAGTGACCACAAACAACAAACAAAATTAACCCCGGGATGTAAATTGGCAAAAGAAATGAGAAACCAAAAAAAAGTTTTTGGTTTAAATCGTGTTTTTAGGTAACAAAAACAAAAAATTGTAATACCTTTTTGTGATTTGACAGGAAAAATTTTTTTTTAAAGGATATGAACTGCTTGGCGCACACTGGATTCAGTTCCCAAAACCCCCACAAAATCAGAATTTGAAAATAAGAAAGCATCTCTGAGACAAAATTGTGACACCCCCCCAAAAAACGCTGTTAAAATGAGATGCACAACAGCCGCGGGACACCTTCCCTACCCTACGTGAGAGCGGTTTAGCTCCCAGCCCAAAGCCCGGGGCTTTTAATGCGGGGACTCACAGAATCCCGCCCTCTCTGATTGGCTTTATCTCTTCACGTCATCGGTATGCCCCCTTTTTCTTCCCAGGGGCTTTTCCCCCTGTTTCACCATTGCTCGCAGCCCCTTTTATAACAAAACAACTTCTTTCCACAAAATACCCCAAACTTTGATTTGTTCAGAACCAAAGTTTTCCGAAATTCTAAACGAAGTCCATTGTTAGAATCAATTCGCCCTCTCTAAACAGAAAATTCGTCAACTGGGCCTTTTCACCAAACATGCTGAAGAAGGAAAGTATTTCCGAAACGTTGCAGCTGGGTGCAACATGGAGTGTTGGCTCCACTCAGTCAGCTTGGGGAGATTGCCCACGACAAGTGAAATGTTTTAAAAATTCTGTGATTGTACCCCGAAAAATCTACAGTTTAAATACTGATCATTTTGTTTAAAACGATGATTTTTGGGAAAATAAGGGGATGTGCCTTTCTTTTATGTTCCGTACCTAAAAAAGCGCAAAAATTTTAAATGCAAAATTTGGGTTTTATCTGTTTTTTTTCAGTCAAGCCCTTTTCACCCTGACTCAAATGTTTTAAATTTTCTAGAAAATAGTAGAACACATATTCGTACAAATGAATTTTTTGCGCCAAACAGACCACGGACTCTTAAGAGTATTTAAATATTACATGGGGTTTAAAATGGCAGCCTCGCACCATGACTGCAAGCTAATTTTCTAGGAAAATTTTTAGAAACAATATTTACAATGGGCCCTTTTGGGCCAAACCCCGGGCTGCAAAAAAAGTATTAAAATTTACAGGGTTAATATGGCACCCCTTCCACCATGACTGAAGTGTAATTTTACTAAAATATTAGAACTCAATATTATAAATGAATTTTGCGCCAACGAAACCAGGACTGCAATAAGAGTAATTTTAAAAATTTATGATTTAAAAAGGCAGCTTTGCACCCTGATACAAGTAATTTTTTAGGGAAATTTTTAGAAAAATAAATTTTACAACTGGCTTTGTGCCAAACTGGACGACGAACTGCAAAGAGTATTTAAATATTAATGGATTAATATGGCACCTTGCACCCCTGAATACAAGCGAAAATTTTCAGAAATTTGTAGAACACAATATTTGTACAAGAGCTCTTACGCCAAACTGAGACTTTAGTAAAAAATATTTAAAAATTAAGGATAAATTTAAAACCGTTTTTTGGGAACATTAACGCAGTGTTTCAAAAGAACTGAAAACCAGGGGCAATTTCAAATGCTGCAGAGTTTTGGGAAAAAGTGGTAGAAAACAATTATTTTTCAATTGAAAAATCACATAACAACACAGTGAAAAAGTCTCCCCAATTTCAAAGCCCCTCCCGCTGCCGCCTACACAAAACCGTGATATCCTTAAAACTTTCTTAACTAAAAAAAGTCAAATTTTCTAAAATTTAAATCATTTGACTGAGGTGGTGATTTCTTGTATTTGAAGTGACTACAAGATGCTCGGCAGCTATTGGGTTTAAAAGCTGAGAGGCAGTCTGCTATGAAGTGTGAAGACAGAGTATGAGCTCAAAAAAGGAAATCAGCAGCAAATAAAAAGGTCACGGATTTTTTCAGCAAAAGAATCCATTAACCAAAGTGGTGATTTACATCCCTCACCCCCCTCTATCCTCGGATGATTGGCTGGCCGCCAAAATGACAGGAAATGCTGAAATGGGATAGTAATAGATTATCTGTAAGATTGTCACCCAAATATCGCGTGATCTGCAATTTTTCCGATCAGCCCAAAAAATCGGGGATTTCAACTTTTTTTCGAAATATCGTAAAAACCCCAGTCCCAACCCATTCATAAACAAGAAATCCCCCCTATTAACTGACAGGGCAACCTGTAAAAATGAAAAACCATTTCAGTTGACTACCTTTGAAGCGGGGAAAGTGCAAAACAAATCAACAAAAGGTGGGGCCCCTTTTTAAAAAACTGAATATTTTGCTCCTGAAAGAGGGTTGCAAAACAGCCCAAAAGCAGTGTGGGAAAGGTTTAAAAACTGAGTATTTTGAGCGAGTGAAAAGAGTCTGCGAGTGGTTTTTTTTATAAGTGTTTTCTTTTAAGGTTGGAGACTTAAGTTGAGAAACCATTTAGATTTGGGGGTTTTTGAGGGGGGCATATTGTACTGTTATTATTTAATTTTATATCTTTTTGGTAAATCCCCTAGTTCCAGTTTGACAATGCTGTCCATGCACAACCTGTGAATGATGCCATCCCGAGCAAAGTTCGAGGGGGCATTGCTGTGCAAATGGTGCACACTGCACATTTGAAGCCCGATCCGGATCTAAATGAGCAAGTTTGGGGACACGGATCCATTGCCCAACTTGGAAGCGACGGGTCCATGAGCAATCCCGCAGGTGTAGATGTGGGGGGGGTGGCAGCAAGGGGTGCAGGACATGAGGCAGCTAGGGGGTAACAGTCAGAAAGAAGGGGAGAGGGAAAATGTCAGGGGGGTAGGGCCCCATCTGGTACACCCCCAAAAATTTCAAGTTGGAGTCAGGGGGGTATCGGTCAGAAAAAGCATTGCGCAGCAAGACACTGCCCCTGTCTGCTCCAGTAAGATGGAGAATAGGGGGGTCGGCTAGGGCAGGGGGGGGACTCCATTATTAGGGGCACAGACAGGGCAATCTGCCCAAAAACCGGATGCGAACGTATGTTGTTTATCTGGGGCCCCGGGTTTTACATATCGCGGTCGGGTTGACAGATTCTGGGTGGGGCTGGTAGAATCCGTGTCATGGTCACATTGGGACCAATGACAAACTTAGAGGGAGGTGGTGTCCTTAAAAATGATTTTTAGATTTTTGCCAAAAGCTCAAGGGGAAGGACCTCCAGGGGGGAATTTTTCAGAAAAAATTACCTTTCCCCGGTCCCCCACCAGAGAGGAGAGGGGGGTTAGAGAGGGAATAAGTGGCTCAAAAATTGAAAGCAGGGAAAGGGGGTTTGGGTTTTTGGGGGGAACTGGGCAGACTTTTGCTTGGGTACAAAAATCTATGTAGGGGGCTGCCCTAAAGGGGAGGGGACAGCTTAAAAAGGGGGGGGACAAAAATGGGGGGGGCAGGAAGTTGAAGGGGAAAATTTAACTAGGAAGGGGGGGGTAACTACACTAAAGCGTGCAAAAAAAGTTTGAAATAGAGAGCTGGGAATTTTGTAAAAAATAGGGTGTGGAGGGGGGAGAGGGCTGTAGCAATAGTTAAAAAGATAGGAGAAAGGAATAAAAAATAAAAACTCTAAATTATGCAAAACCCAATCCGGGGTTTTGACCAACAAAAATGAACTAGTTTTTTAATAGCAAGAAAAAAAAATAATAAGTGGGAAAAAACTGAGAATGGCTGGGCGGAGTACGATGGGCGGTTAAAGGGGTTTTTCATTACAAGCTTTCGCCTAAGTCAGTGAGCCTGGCAGTTGAATTGAGGGGCGTGCTTCTTGGTCTGCCTTTTGCCCCCCTTTTTCCCCCTCCCCAGCACACAAAACCCCCTCCCCTTTAACCCATACCAAGGGGGGGGGGGTTTGCTGCCAGAGTTACCCTGTGTTGCCGCCTAGGGCTGTTGCAGGAGAGGACTGATCTATGAGTGTAGAGAGGTCTGGAAGCATTGATTCTAATGCAGAAACAGGGGGAACAAGTGTTCCCATCCCCCCCTTTTGCTTCAAAACTCCCCATCTCCAGAACAACAAACCCTGTTTGAAAGAACAGGGGGAGTGGGAAAGTGTTACTATACTCAGGATTTTTCACTAAACTCAGCATGAACATTTCACATGCCTAAATTGTTCATTTGTATGGGCCCCACAGAAAAATATGATTTTAGAAACCCAAACGGGGGTCATGCTGTACATTATTAAATCGCCTAATCTCTTTTTTCCTCAATCTGTGTGAGAGCAGGAGGAAGCGGCACACACACACGGGTTTTTTCCCCCCGGGCAGCATGGGCAAGAAGCCAGAGACCTCCCCTTCTCACTCAGAAGCATTTGGGGCAGGGGGGCCTTGCTCAGCCCTGTTTCTGAAGGTGAGGAGTCACAGCCCTGCACCCGGGAGATAAGGATTCAAAGGTGGGCTGCTATGAGTTTTGAGAAGCTGTGGAGTACTACAAAACGGGGTAGTCAAAATCGTAGGACATTTTTTAATGAACATATATTGCAAAGCTGCTTTTTTTAAAAGATCTTTTTTAATTAAAATAGTGTTGAGCGATTTTACGAAAAAGTTGAAATCGGCACAGTTTTATGGGGATGGGGATTTTTGATCTGCGATAAATTAGGTTAAAATCTGTGCATCATCTATTAAGATCGCGCCTTTTTCGGCCTTTTCCCTGAAATTTTGGGGGCCCCAGCAAACGTTACAGAATAGAGCGGGGTGGTGTGTGGGACGTCAGGGATGGGATGTGTTGGTTGGATTGGTGGAAAATCACTGCCCCGTTTAACATAGAACAGGTTTCCTGTTCGGCCTCAGTGTCTCTCAGGTCTCAGAGCAAAAGGGAGTGCGTTGCTTGTCCCCCAAAAGTCACGAATTATTATATTTCTTCACAGAAAAGCTTACTTTTATGTGACCCTTAAAATTTGTTAGATTAGAGTTGGAAGATTTTATTAGTTAGGTAGAGAATTTTAAAGGGTTCTCCCCTCTGTAAAGTACGGGGGGGTGGAGGGGGGGCCCCCGGGGGAACACAGAAAAGTCTATAAAAATAGGGAAAAAGTTCCCCAAACTTGTGTAGCATTGCAAAAGCTTTATTATTAACAGTTTTTATTGAAAATATTTCCTGGATATTGGGCAGCCGAATTAAAGGATACACATCTTTTTTTGAATGCAGGTCTCTTTGTTGGTGCAAAACTCACTTTTTTTATCAGTTACATTTGTAGGTGTTCATTTTCAATTTTTTCCCCTTTTCCCCTGTGTTGATATATCCCCTTGTACTTAAAATTTGGGAAACCAGCAAGTTAGCACAGGTTGATAGGTGCCAAAAAATACTTGTAAAATTCGAAAAATTTAGGTACGTGTTTTTTGACTTTGGGCACTACAGCTTTGTTTATTGAGGGACCTTGCACTTAAATGTGAATACTTTAAAATTTTTTAGAACCCCCAGGTGAAATTTATAGGTGCCAAAAAAACCTTTTTTTTATCCCAAATACATTTTAGATACGTGTTTTTTCACTTTGGGCACTACGCTTTGTTCATTTAGGACCTTGCACTTAATGTGAATACTGCAAATTTTTTAGTACCCCAGGTGAATTTATAGGGGCAAAAATAAGTTTTATTATCCAAAAAAATAAAAAAAATTTTTTTTTTTTTTTTTTAAAAAAATTTTTTTCCCCCCAAAAAAATACGTGTTTTTACTTTTGGCGCACCAGCTTTGTTATTGACCACTTGCAGTAAATTTGAAAACAGCAATTTTTGTCACCCCAGGTGAATTTAAAGGTGCAAAAATACCTTTTATTACAAAAAAACATACATAGTGTTTTTTACTTTGGGGGCCCCTCAGTTTTTTATTGAGCCCCTTGCCCCCGAAATTTAAAACAGCATTTTTAGTACCCCGGGGGAAATTTAAAAATGCAAAAATACTTTTTTACGAATACATTTCGTACGTGTTTTTTGATTTGGGCATACACTTTGTTCATTTACGCGCTTGCACGTAAATCAGAAAACAGCAATTTTATAGTCACCACAGGTGAATTGAAAGGTGCAAAAAATACCGTGTATTACATGAAAACATAACAGATACGTGTTTTTTGACTTTGGCGCACTACAGCTTTGTTCATTGACGCAGCTTGCACAGAAATCTTAAAAACAGCAATTTTATAGTCACCACAGGTGAATTGAAAGGTGCAAAAAATACATTTTATTATTAGAATACATTTCAGATAAGTGTTTTTTGACTTTGGCGCACTACAGCTTTGTTCATTGACGCAGCTTGCACGTAAATCTGAAAACAGCAATTTTATAGTCACAGCAGGTGAATTGAAAGGTTCAAAAAATACCTTGAATGATAAGAAAACATAACAGATACGTGTTTTTTGACTTTGGCGCACTACAGCTTTGTTCATTGACTCGGATTACACGTAAATCTTAAAACAGCAATTTTATAGTCACCACAGGTGAATTGAAAGGTGCAAAAAATACCGTGTATTATACGAAAACAAAAACAGATACGTGTTATTTGACTTTGGCACTACAGCTTTGTTCATTGACGCAGCTTGCACGTAAATCTTAAACAGCAATTTTATAGTCACCACAGGTGAATTGAAAGGTGCAAAAAATATCGTGTATTATACGAAAACATAAACAGATATGTGTTTTTTGCATTTTTGCACTGTCCAGATTTGTTGATATAAACCTTGCAGTTTATTTTGAATCCAGCATTTTTGTTTTGATTAGAGGGATTTGAGAATAGCTGTGATTTGCCGTCTTTTAATAAGATACTTTCCAAAACTATTCCATACCTTCTCAAATTTTTATATTTCTGAACATGGAGCGAAATGCAGGTGGTAAGCGAGCAAAGAGGGGGGTAGCACATGGAGGTAGAGGTACGAGAGAAGGTACTCCTTCCAGTGCTGGCGACAACACGCATGCCAGCGGATCGTCAGTTGCAGGACCGTCAGGCCTGTCATCGCTGGGTCAGGGCCCTGTGAATCTCAGTAACGAACAGCGTCGCCAATCTGTCCTTCAGTGGTTAATGCAACCTGCATCCAGCAGTCTTACCTCCTCGTCCTCCCAGTCACGGCCACAAATGTCGTCATCAGCATCATCAGCATCCGTCCAACATGAAGCAGCCCAAATGTTAACTCGTGTACCCACCACTGTGGATAATCCATTGTTTGGAGACCTCTTTGATGATAAAATGCGGTTGGGGTCAGAAGGCATGTTAAAAGATCAAGAGGATGATTTTGTCTGCTCTGACGCCCAGTTACTGATGCCATCAGAGGAGGAGAAGGAAGCCGGTCAATCGGAAAAAATCCCGGGCGGTCGGCAACGCCTTGCAGGCCCTCTTGCTTGTAGCCCGCAGCTTCTGGATACAGAAAGTCAGGACGACCAAGTCACCTGTGATGATGACGACATTGCGGATCCATCGTGGTCTTTTCCGCAGAATTTGCTAGCGAGCGCTTCATCAGTGCACGAGGAGGAAGACGAGGGGCCAGTGTCACTACGGGTCCCGCCACAAACCGGGAGAGGGCGGTCGCAGAAGTCCGCTGCTATGCTCCCGCCAGCCCCGGCCAGTGCAAACCCCGCTCCTCGCTTATCGACGTCAAAAAGAAATTGCCGTTTCTTAAAACGCAAAAGTAAAAAAGGGGAATTTAAAAAAGGGGTTAACCAACCCCCAACAGTTGTTTCACATGCGGAATGCATGAGTTGAAATAGGGAACACTGGAAAAAGGCCAAACGGATTAACCCAAAAAAACATTTGTTTTTCCCCCTTTCCTCCTGACCACCGCGTTAAATGCCCATGTTTAGAGTAAGATAGGGATCACCCCCGCTTCACCTCCATCTCGCCCAAGTACCAAAAACACCAGAAACCCTCCTACCCCTTCCCTTTGGGCCATTTTTGGGACGACCCACCCCCGTCAGGGCCCGTTAGACCAGTTTTTGTCTTCCAGTTTTAAAAGAAGACCTTTAAAAACCCAACCCAAACCCAAAGCCAAAAACCTAAATGTCCGGCAGCCATTTTGGTTGGGAAATGTTCCTTTTTTTGGGGGAACCGAGGGGTTTCCCGCCACTCAGGTTGCCCCCCAAAAACAGATCCGACAGGCTTTCTTTCAGAAAAGCCGTCATGCCCGGCCGCCCCGGCAAAAATTTAAAGCGTGTTTTTGCACTTCGGAAAATATCGACCACCGCACATGGATGTAACAGGCCCAGGCCCCAAAATTTGTACACCCTTTTAGGGGGGAGCCGGGGGGTGACGGGGCCTCCAGGGGGGGCGTCCTTCTTTAAAACCGCAGGGTGGCAGGGCTCTTTTCCCCCAAGGCCCTCGGGGGCATCACCGGCCCCAGAGGAAACCAAGCCCCTTTTGAAATTAATCGTTTTGGGGACCCCAAACACGGTCAGGATTGTGGGGGGCCTGAAAAACCGAGACCGGGGCTCGGGGTACAAGAACTTGTCCAGCAAGGTTATGCATCTCAAATTGCGGCCCGCCCTTAAGTCGGGTAGGGGCTGGAGGAACTCCGCCTGCAAGTCTAACCGGTCTCCAAAAATTTTAAAACACCCGGGTCTGGATGCCCTTTTTCTGAAAAGGTTTTCGGGTCGGGTTTCCAAATTCCCGCCGTTCCACCCCTTCCGGGCCCGCCGGCTCTTGCGGGTGCCGCCCTCCCCTCACCGTCTCATTGGTTTACGGGCCCGCTGGAACCCAACCCCACATGCCAGCAGGGAAAAGGCCCCCAATCCATTGCAGTAGAAGTGAACACATGGTACAAGCGCGGTGCGGACCCGGGGTGTTGAGCCCCCGAGAGGGGAGGCGGGTAAAAAGGGCTCTGCCCCACCTTGCCGTTTTGAAAAGCCACCAAAAATGGTCATGCGGACAATGCCCTTTAGCATGAGCATTTTGGTGATCTTAGTTCTGGAACGATCGTTGGACTTGAAACAACAGGTCCGCAGCGAGGGGGAGGGGAGATGGACACAATGCGAACACGGACCCTTTTTCCGTAAATCACAACGACATTTTCACAATTTCATGGTCTTCATTAGGAGGGGTTTCGGGGTCCAGGGGATGCAGGGGGCGCTAAAGCCTCAGTTGCATATTCGGGAAAAGTCGGGCTGTGTTGAAGCTGTCCCGGAGGAAGGGGAGGAGGAGGAGGAGGAGGTTTTAGACACCGATGTTACCGACCCCCTCCTTGGAAAGAGGTTGGCCAATTTGAGGGGGAAAAGGGAAAAGAGGGAAAAGATCTTTTGCTAGTGCCCTGACCCAGAGGCTGGAAATCAAGGCTCCATCCTCACATGAGTGCTTGGATGCCCCATTCCTCCAACGATCCCCCATTAAGGCCATAAGAAAAAAAGTTACTGGGGGGCCCACCCCCTGGACCCCCGAAAAAACAAAACTCAGCACTTTCCTTCCCCCACCCAAATAAGAGTAAAATGCGGGAAAGGGGAGCCTTGTGTTTTGATCAACGGGAGACTCTGGTTGTCTGTTTCACATTCTTCAAATGTCCGGTGGAAAAACGCCAGCGAGTGACGCATAGAGTCCCAAAGTAGCCGTGCGGCGCAGCAGCAAGCAGCAGGCAAGGTGGCGAAGCCTAAGGGTGACCTCTGGCAATCTTTTTTCCCAACCTCAAAAAAGCTTGCAATCGGGGCAACATACAACACCCGAGACCAGCTTAAGCATGGTGACGATATCTGGCTAAACATCTGTTTTTGTATGTGTTCCGGCCCCAAATAGACTTTGGGACCCAAAAATGGACAAATGGCCCGGCTGGCTGCCTGCCATAGGGTTTGTCCTGCCCAGAGCAAGCGTAATATCTAGCGGCCCTTTCACACAGCCGGAGGGTCTTTAAGACAAACGATCTGGCTTTCCACAGATAATTGGATCTTTGACTTTCAAAAGATAAATCAGGCATGGATCCTGATGATGTTGTGGCCCCAATTGCCAGGTCACCTTTTAGTTGGGTTACTTCACATTCCTCTCAAACAGAAATGGTCCCTAAAAAATTTTTTTAAAAAATGATCATTTTTACGCAATTTTTTATTTCGTTCCCAACGTTCTTTTTGGGTTTTGCGGTGAGACTGTAAAAGACCCCAAAGGTTTCTAACAAAACTATTTCCATTTACTCCTTCTTTTTTGAATTTTTCGCTTTGTAATGTTTTTGGGGTCATGTTGCCTCACAATTTTTAACAGTGGTAGAAGTCATATTTAAAAATTTTTTTTGGGTTTGTTGCTGTGAGTTTTCAGCAAAAATTTTGGGTCCTTTGGAACAAAAAATGTGGTTTTTTAAGTGGCATTTTCCCTCCCCGTTTTTAACAGTGGCTGGAAGTCATTTTTTATAATTTTTGGGGTCTGTGTTTTAAAATGCAGCAATTACTACGGGTTTCCTTTTCTAAAAAATTTTTTTTTCTAATAGAATTTGTTTTTCACAATTTCAAAAGGGCTCATGGGTCATTTTTTTTAATTTTTGGGGGCATTTTGCTGTGAATGCAGCTAACTACAGGTTTTTTAAAAAAAAAATGTTGTTTCTAACAGACTTTTTGTTCTTCACAAATTGCCCAAAGGGGCTCAGGGGGTATTTTTTGAATTTTTGGGGGAAATTTTTGTGACCATGCAGCTATACTCGGGCCTTTTTAAAAAAAAAATTTGTTTTTTTCTAACAGACTTTTGTTCTTCAAAAATTGTCAAGAGTGGCTCAAGGGTGAGGGTGCGTCAGAAACGGGAATGGGTGGGGACACTTTTAAGGGACACAATTGCAAAATGACTTGTTTTTGCAAGACTTTAAAACAAAGCTATCAACCCCTGTATTGAGAAACCCATTTAATAAAATTTAAAAAAAAAGAGAAACAAAAAACATGGTGGGATTCCACCCCTATTTTAAAAATGTGTTTTTAAAATTTAAAAACTACAAAATATTGCATGTCAAATAGCTGAAAAAAAATTTTCCCTCTGAATTTGACAAGGGAGGTACGGAAAAAATTTGCCAGATGTGGGTTATTCAGAGGACATGGAGTATGGTGCCGGACAGAGAAAACAACGTACGGGGGCCTTTCCCCTCCAGCACATTGAGTAAAATGAGAAAAAAAAATTCCAAAAAAAAAGGGCACCGGGGGTGTAAACAGGAGCGTTAACCACCTTTATTTCCAAGTGAAGCTCAATGGTCCGACTCATCGGAGGGGCAAGCGCTACCAGGTCTTGACTGTTATGGGGAAAGGCTGGAGTTCTCACATTTCCCGCTTCCCACTCTCCCTTAGCACGACAGTTTTCGTTGCTGCGTTCAGGGTTTTAACCTGCATTTAAAATTGATGAGGACGCGGCCGGGGCTCTCACGCACCCACGTAACTCCGGCCCTGGGTTTCATGTGTGGACGGACGGTTATCAATGCCCATAAAACAAAAAAAGGGTGGTTGAAAGACCCTTTTCCGGCACTTTTTTAATTTGGGGGTCAGACGGGTTTTAATGGTCATACTGGGGTCCAGGACGGGTATAGTCAATGTCCAGTTAACTAAAATGGGGGTTGAAAGACCCCTTTTTCCGGCATTTTTTAAATCTGGGGGTCCGGGACGGTTTAAGGGTCTACTGCGGTCCCCTTTCCAAAACTAAAAACTAAAAAAGACCCCCCTTTTTAAATCACCCCCCCCCCCACCCGGGAAGTTGGGGTAAGTCCATTAACTAAAATGGTGGTTGAAGGATTTCTTTTTCCGGCATTTTTTAAAAATTTTTGGGGGTTAGCAGGTTTGGCATCGCTTAGGAAGGTTTGCAATGTCCTTTTCAACAAAAAGGGGTGGTTGAAAGACTTTTTTTCCCGGCATTTTTTAATCGGGGGGGTCAGACGGGTTTAAGGGTCATGCTGCGTCCAGGACAGGGTTTGTCAATGCCCATTCAACTAAAAGGGTGGTTGAAAGACCCCTTTTTCCGGGCACTTTTTAATCTGGGGGTCAGAAGGTTTAATGGTCATACTGCTCCAGGACAGGTATGTCAATGTCCAGTTCAATAAAATGGGGGTTTGAAAGACGTTTTTTTCCGGGCATTTTTTAATCTGGGGGGGCAAAAAGGTTTTAAGGGGTCATGCTGGGGTCCGGGGGACGGGGTTTTTTCCAATGCCCAGTTCAAAAAAAGGGTGTTCAAAGATCTTTCTTCCGGTGTTTTTTTAATCTGTGGGTCATGCGGTTTTTGGGTCATGCTGCTTCCCAGGACGGGAAAAATTTAAATGTCCAGTTCAAGTAAAATAGGTTTCAAATAATACTGCCTTCGGGCATTTTTTAATTTGTGGGTGAGGGCAGTTTAAGGGTCATGCTGTGGTACAAGGGGGATATGAAGGTTGTGATTTTTTTTTTGGGGCCCCTTTTATAGCCTAAGTGTTTTTCCTAAGAGTGCAGGTTCCATTTGACTGTTTTGGCTTTTAAATTTCCCGCTTCTCCAGCCCTGTTTGGGGTAAGAATAAAGTGTTGTTGCTCTCCCATAAAAATTTTAAAGGTCATGGAGATGACGACTAACGATATCGAAAAACCTTATCGAGGGGGGCGACTATGATATCGCCGTGTTGATACCCAAACGTAATCGCTCAACCTAATTACAACCCTTTTCATTGTAGCGAAAACAACCCCTTTAACTTACGGGGTTACAGTTTATTTAAAAAGGGATCTTTAAAAACCCCGGAAGGAGGGAGGTGTATGTCTCTATGTAAAATCCTGTCTGAACCCAAAAAGGGGGAAGATAAAGGTACGGTAATGAACAGGTGGAATCTTTATGTGTAAATAAAGGGGGGTAAAATAACATAAAATTCTAATAGGGGTTTGCATGGGCCCCCCAAATAAACAAAACCCAGGGAAGAGTACCCCAAAAGGCAAATAGATGAGGCCCAAATCAAAAGGGTTTATTTTTATGGGCGACTTTAATACCCAGAATAAATTTGGGAATCGAAACCTGTAGCTCTCAAAAAGGGAAAACAGGTTTTTGTCATAACAAATAATTACCTTTTCCAAATGGTGAAAGAACCGACTAGAGGAAAGGCCATTCTGACAAAAATTGATTAAATAGACTTGACAGAGTAACAAAGGTTCAGGTTTGGGGGGACCTAGGAAATGTGGCCATAATATAAAAAATTTCGTTTATCCTTCAATAGAGTTTTTTTTTCAAGAGCCCCAAAAAAACCCGAATTTTTGGAAGGCTAATTTTATTTGCTTTTGGGGGGGCCCCAAACTGTATTACTGGGACAATGGGGTTTAAATTGAGAAAAATAATAAATGGGTATTTTTAAAAACATCCCACTTTCCCCTTGAGGGTACATACCTTTGGATAAAAACAATTAGAAAAAGGAAAAAACCAAAGTGGATCAAAGGGATGTAAAAAACAATAAAAAACAAAAAGAAAGCATTTTAGCTATTAAAACGGAGGGTAGTGAAAAGGCACTAAAAAAGCTTAAGGAAAAAAAATAAAGTGTGTAAATAAAAATAAAGGAACAAAAATGGAGACAGAAAGACATATCGCTATAAAAAGTAAAACTAACCCCCAAAAATATTTTTTAACTATATAAGGTAAAAAGATTAAAACAGAAAATGTTGGCCCCTTTTAAAAATCTGAGGAGAGACAGTAGAGGGCGATGAGAAAAAAGCAAAAACCATTAAAAAACTTTTTTTCCATTTTATTTACCGAGGAGGAAAGCTTCCTGTTAACAGAGGGGTGAGGTAAACTAAAAAAAAAAAGTTTCTTGTTAACCCCCGGAAAAATGCCGTCCATTTAAGAGATTAAAATAGACAAATCCCCAGATCCAGATGGCATAAACCCCCCGTGCCTAAAGGGGGTTAAGTGTGTCATAGATGGCCTTTTTTTAATATTTTTGCACTTTCCCCAAATAAAGGGATGTCCAAAGGATTGGCGCATAGCAAATGTGGTGCCCAAATTTAAAAAAAAAGGGGGCAAAAAGTGATCCCGGAAACTATAGGCCCCGGGAAAAATTTTACCCCTTTTTGTAGGTAAAAAGTTTTTAAGGTTTTCTCAGAGTCTATCCTGGAGTATCTCACGAAAATAAATTATAAGCCGTTCCCGCTTTGGGGTTTTTGAAAAGGGTCGGTCCCGTCAGATTAATTCATCAGCTTCTTGAGGGAAATCAGTCTAGAAGGATCGGGGGGAGGCACTGGAGTCATATATTTTAGATTTTTTTAAAGATTTTATACGGTCCACATAAAAAAGGGTTTGGGAAATAAAATGAGAATGTTGGGCTGGGGGAAAATGTGTGCAAAGGGGGAAGCAAACTGGGTCCGAAGAAAACAAAGGGTAGTAAAAAAGGTACATATCAGACTGGATTGCGTTACTAGTGGGGTACCACAAGTCGTATTGGGCCCTATCCTCTTCAACATTTTCATTTAATGTCTTACACAGGGATTACACAGTAGAATATCAAACTTTGCAGACGATACTAAACTCTGTAAAATAATCAAACAATAGAGGGTTGTGTTATTACAAAGGGATCGGATAAGTTGGAGGCTGGGCAGGGAAAAGGCTGATGAGGGTTTTAACAAAAGATAAATCGGGTATGCATGGGAGGAAAAATCATTAAATGACTACAGTTAAAGGAAAAAGGTGGGAAAAAGGACATGGGGAAAAGGGCTTGGAATCCCGGTGTCCATAAACTTAATTGTGCAGCCCCTGTCAGACAGCAGCTGCCAAGGCAAATAGGACCAGGGGGCATTAAAAGGGGATAGAGGCACATGATGAACTTTTTTCCATTTACAATTCATGGTTAGACCACACATGGGGGGAATTTTTTTTGTACAGTTTTTGGGGACCATGACAGGAAAGAAACTTTTTAACAATGAACAGGTCAAAAGGGGGGCAACAAAAATAATAAAAAGGGTTGGACTACAATACCCAGAAAGATTAGCAAGATTTTGGGTTTTTAGTTTAGAAAAAAACGGCTTTTTGGGGGGGGCATTAAATATGTTTAAATACATCAAAGGTCAATATAGAGACTCTCCCCAAAATTTATTTTTACCCAGGGCTGTATTACGTTTGAGGAACGAAAGTTTTAATAAAAATAGAAAGGGATTTTTACTGTAAGAGCATGAGATGTGGAAAATTTTTTCTAGAGGAAACTGTCACGGTGAATTCTGAAGGGTTCAAAAAGGGGGTTTGGATGCATTTTTGGACGTAAAAAATTTTAAAAGGTTTTCTGTCTAGGATTCTGGAGGGGGGTTTATTGATCCCGGGGGTTTTTCCAATTTCCAGATTGGAGTCGGGAAGGGGGAAATTTTTTCCCTAAAATGAGGAATTGGGTTCTACCTATTGGTTTTTTTTGCCTTCCCCTGGTTTAACACCTTAGCAAACAGGTGAAATGGAGGGGGGTTCGTCTTTTTTTGGCCTTTCAAACTATGAAACTAATAAACTTTTTTTTCAGTTGTTTTTACACTTTTTTTTTTAAGTATATAATTCCCATGTTTAATTCATAGTTTTGATGCCCTTTAGTGTGAATCCCAATTTTTTTAGTCATGAAAAAAACAAAAAACTGTTGGAAAGAGGTGTTCCAAACTTTTGGGCTGTACTGAACATTTCCCTCTGTCCAAGGGATTCCATTTCACTTACCAACCCTTTATGTGACACAGTATCAAAAAACTTTTCAAAAATCCGATATATGACATCCAGTGCCCATCCCGATCCGTCAGAATAACCTCCTCAAAGGGTGATCGGTAAATTTGACAAACCAATCCCCTTTAAAACTCTGCGGAAAAGAGTTTATATTCATTTTTCAATGAGATACTCCAGTATGGCATCTCTTCGAAAACCTTCAAACATTTTACCTACAATAGAAGTTAAATTTACCGGCCTATAGTCTCCAGGATCACTTCACCCCTTTTTGAATAAAGGCACCACATTTGCTATGCACAAATCCTTGAAACATGCCCCATTACTATGCAGTCCATAAATATTAAGAATATAGGCCTGTCTATCATATTACTCAATTCCTTCATGACATGGGGGCGTATACCATTAGGACCTGGTTATTTGTCTATTTTAAAAATTTTATTGCGGACTGCATTCTTCTATGTTTTGAAGGAAAAATTTAAGGTGGAGATAATTCAAAAATCTCGCCATGAACAAAAGGTCATTTCCCTTTGGTAAAAAACAGAGTAGAAAAAATGTTTAATAGATTTCCTTTCTCCTAATCATCCTCTACAATACCATCTCGCTATTTTTCAGAGGGACAATATTTTCAGTTGTAATCTTTTTACTATTAACTTAAAGAATATTTTGGGGTTAGTTTTACTCTTTTCGGTAATACGCTTTTCTGTCTCCAGCTTTCCTGTCTTCATTATTTATTATACATCTTTTTTTTTTCCTTTTTGCTTCTTAATTACTCTTCACTGCTCTCCTATTCAAGTAGTTTAAACACTTTCTTTTTGTTATTTATTGCCTCCTTTACATCTGTGTTGACCCACATTTTTTCCTGTTTCTCATCATTTTATTTCCATAGATTCGGACCCCCCTTCAGCTAGTGCTCAAGATATCTTTAAAAATCTCTTTTTGACAGAATGCCCTGTCTTTTACCCAATAAATGAGTCCCCAACTACTAGCACCTGTGTAGCCTCCCCTGCACTCCTGTTTTCCACCTTACTTAAGCAGACAGATGAAGTGTGTTGCTGCAAAGGCGCTCTTTCTGAACTGACATCCTCCTCATCCTCCAACCTGGCAAATGTATCGGGGTGTGCCAGATCAGGTCAAGCCTCCCTGACACTCTTCCCTCAACCCTGCCTTCTGACTGTCACCCAGATAACTGCCTCATTTCCCTGCACATCAATGCTGCCATCCTACCCTGTATATACCCCAGCAAGTGCTTACTTTGTGAGCAGCAGTCTCTTCTCCAAGTGGGCAATAGTTTTTAGTCTTGTACTTTGCCCATTTAGATCCAGAATCTGGGCTTTTAAATGTGGAATGTGCGCACATCTCACACAGCAGTGTATACACTCAAATGGCTGTATGCACCCCCTATGGGGTTGATAGGTTATTACTAGATAGATTATTTAAAAATGGGAGCCCCATGGGGATAAAAAAGAAAGTCAAGAAACAAAAATATAACAGCACCAATATATAAAGAAAAAAAAAAACCCAAAAATAAAAAAAATATATTTATATAAAACTTTTTTAAAAATTTACAAAGTAAAGTAAAAAAACAAAAATACAAAGCCCAAATAACAAAAGCTAAAAAGGGGGGCCAAAAGTAAACCCCACACTACTGTAGGTGGTATCTAATGTGCAAAATCATTCAAATAAATAACATAGTATATAACAAAAATTTTAATATAAAATAATCAATGATTGTCACCATATAATCACCCATGTAAAAGCGCATGCGCACCCCGAGAGGGCCCGACGACCCCCCGGCGCCCCCCTTTTCCCTAACACACAACTAATTCACCTCCCTTAAAAAGGTTTCACATCCAATAGGGGAAAAAAGAAAAAATTTGCTGAAAGCAATATCCCCTGTTCCTGTGGTCCCCAAAATAAAAGTATTATTTGCTAGTGAGTCCTCACAGAATCCCGGACTACGTGCACGCCAGCACGCAGACCCAACCCCCGGGACTCATCAAAAAGGGGAAAAGGATTAAAAAAAATATGCTCTGGACGGAAAGAAAGAAAGAAAAAAAGAAAAAAGAGGCAAACATTACCAACCCAATGAACCAATAAGGATTAAACAAATAAAAGTGATATATAAGATACAATTTCAAAAAATTTTTAATAATTACAAGTAAGACAAAAAAAAAAAAAATTTTTATATATATTTATAAAAATAACAACAAATACAGTGCCCAACCCAAAAAAAAATAATAACGTGATTCTAAATTTAAAAACAATTTGATAACAGTGAAAAAACAAATATTATATATATAATATATATTTTAAAATTTTTTAAAATATATTTACATTCCTTTTCAATAAAAATATTCAACCCATAAAAGATCCTTTTTAAAAATATATTAAATGTGAATACCCAAATACAAACCAATAAGAGTATTACAACAATAAAATTGAAAGTTTTAAAAATATATAATATGTTCAATGAATTTCATCATTCCAAAGTGAAAAAAAAAATTTTAAAAATTGGGGACACAAGAAATTTTTTATCTCTACTCCCCAATTAAATTGTGGTTTCAAAATGGGAAAAATATATCTGGCACAGTGTCCTTTGGGGGGATTTTAATTGTGGGGTCAAAAATAAGACCTTTTAGGAAAAAAAAAATTTATGAAAATTTGGGGGTTAAGCTGCGAAAAGGGGAGTTAATTTTTTACAATTTTAAAGCTATCCCAAAAATTTTAAACTGTTTCATAATTGTGATGCAAAAGGGCCTAGATTTATTGGATTAATAGGGCTTTTGGGGCAACAAACTGGAGGAAAAAGAAAAATTGCTTTTACAGCGGGGAAATTCGTTTGGATTTTTTACTTTGGGTACAATGCTCCTAGAGGATTGAAAGAGCGTTATTCTGCTCCTTTTTGTAATGTTATCTTTCTTTGCTTGTAATTCTTATTTTTAAAACTGTTTATTTTTTAGGATTTTCTGTGTTTATATGTTTGGTTATTTTTGGTATGCTTTTCTCTCCCTTGGTCTTTTTGAGGATTTCTTGGCTATTTATTTTGATGTTTTTTGGAGGTTATATTGGGAAAATTGAAGAGAAGAGATTGAAGAAAAAATGATTGCATAAATAATGAAGAAAAATTATTTAAATTATAAAATATTTTTTTTTCACTTTTAGCAATATGTAATTCACTTGAAATATTATAATTTTTCACTATCACTTTATTTTTGTAATTCTCTTATTGGATTGTATTGGGTTATTCACATTTAATATTAAAAAATTACATGGATCTTTATATGGGGTTAATATTTATTATTGGTATAGGAATGATGTATTATGTATAGTATTTTGTTTTTTCACTGTGTTCAAATTGTAGTATATTTGAATACGTTTTTATTATTATACTTTTTTTGGTTGGCACTGTATTTGTTGTTATTTTATAAATATATATATATATATTTTTTTTTTTTTTACTTTAGCAATGAGTAATTATTTTAACATATGTATCTTTATATACTTTTTTTTGTTGTAATACACTTATTGGGGTTTCACTTGGGTTGGTACATGTCTTCCTCTCTTTTTTTTTTTTTTTCTTTCCTTATTTTTTAATATATATAAAATAAAATTTTTTTTTATATTTTTTTTTTTTTTTAATTTTTGCTTTTATTATTTTGTTTATTTATTTTTCTTTATTTTTCTTCGTGTGTGTCAGTTTTCTTAATATCCTTTTTCTCCTTTTTCTCCCCGGTTTTTGATGTCCCCTTTTTTCATTTTGTGGGGGCTCCGTCTTCACTGACTTTAAAAAACTGCCATTTTTGGTGGGTCTTTTTAAATTTTTCTTATAGTTTTTGGTCTTCAGTGTTCCACTGATGTATTCCGCCATTTTTGGGGGGGTTATTTTAGTTTCATATTCTGGTTCTGAGCCGTGCCCGAGCATAGTATTTTTTATCCTTTTTCCCTTTTTGATGGGGTCCCTGGTTCCGGTCTGCGTGCTGGGCGCCCACGAGTCCGGGGGTTATGTGACAGACTCAGCTAGAAATGAGAACTTTTACTATTGGGGCCACAAGGTAACAGGGGATATTGCTTTTGTTGTTTGTTCTTTTACCAAAATTTGGGTGGTAAATTTTT
>JAODAL010051672.1:0-26532 GCA_025379985.1 Phyllomedusa bahiana | reverse complement strand
TCATTAATCCATCCATAACCTGTCCCCCATACATCTCTACCCTAATCTCCTGATACCCCTCATGTAGTCTCCATCCATAACCTCCCCTCATACATCTCTACCCTAATCTCCTGATACCCCCTCATGTAGTCTCCATCCATAACCTGTCCCCCCATACATCTTTACCGCATTCTCCTGATACCTCCCTCATGTAATCTCCATCCATAACCTGTCCCCATACATCTCTACCCTAATCTCCTGATACCTCCCTCATGTAATCTCCATCCATAACCTGTCCCCCCATACATCTCTACCCTAATCTCCTGATACCTCCTTCATGTAATCTCCATCCATAACCTCCCCCCTCATACATCTCTACCCTAATCTCCTGATACCTCCCTCATGTAATCTCCATCCATAACCTGTCCCCCCATACATCTCTACCCTAATCTCCTGATATCTCCCTCATGTAATCTCCATCCATAACCTGTCCCCCCATACATCTCTACCCTAATCTCCTGATACCTCCCTCATGTAATCTCCATCCATAACCTGTCCCCCCATACATCTCTACCCTAATCTCCTGATATCTCCCTCATGTAATCTCCATCGTTGGAGGTGATGGAGATATCGTTATAATAGTCTTTGGGTAGTTTTAATATAGAGCAGCAGTCAGGGTCGCACCGCTCTATGAAACCCTCAAATTTACTTATTTCTATTTAAAATTAATATTAGTTTATTTTTCCTTTTTTCACATTAATTTGGTAGATTACAGACAACATTTAGGATTATTCACTGTTTCAGGTAACACTAATCTCTGATCAGCAGCAGTCTTTGGTCTTTTTCTCTGTTTACATGTTTGCATGAAATTCACTTTTATTTATAATAGTAATTTGTACGTTTTGATGAGCGATTTGCAGAAATGTATCAAAATTTATTATGATGGTAAGTAGGCCGCCCACAAGTTTAGTCACTGTTGTCAGAAAAAATGCCGTCTTCGAATTGCATTGTTAGAGGAATCTGGTAAATTGGAGGGACAGCAGGCAGTATTTATGGTTGTAAGTTGCCCTCGATTTCGCAGATGTTGGCCAGGTTTTACTTCCTGCACTATATGGAACCGCAACCAATATGTACCAGTGCTACCGTCACAGCCAACGATATACTCCGGTAATGGTAAAAGCGAGAATCCCGACACGGCAACAATATGACATGATCAGTAAATTGAAGAGTCTTTGGTCAATGGAAGAGTCTCAAGAAGAATACTAAATGGCGAACCAAAGCCCAAGAATCCAAGGAGAAGGAATTTGTTGATAAACCTGAAGATGTTTGATGTCACTCGTACTGCCATGAAACTAATAAAACGTCAGGAAGACCGTGACTTCCTCCTTGCTCAAAGACAAAAAGGTTGTTATGGAAGCATTGGCCTATTAGACAGAAGGGTCGATAATCACAGGCAGAGAAACAAAAAGAAAGGAAACTGAGTGAGTTCAGCAGCCGACAGCATCTGCTGAACTTGGCTGTAGTAGTAGCAGTTGTAGCGACAACAGCGCTTCCAACAATGATCAAGATGATGGCGAAGGGCATTTTAGTCTCAAGAAACGTAAGTCAGTAAGACTTGTCAACATTGTGACTCCAGAAGTTGCTTGATCTCTAGGCAGAACTAATACCAGTAATTGAAAAGCAACCTGCTTGCTTGCTGCTGCTTCTCGGTCTCTCGGCCATGATCCAGGCAGTCACACATTGAACAGGTGATCTATCAGATCTGCTCGCCGCCAGCATAGAGAGAATGCAGCAAATACTATCAAAGCTTTCTTGGACAGCTGTGGTTCACTGACTGTACATTGGGACAGGGAAAAGGTTTGCAACCCAGACCCGCAATGGAACTGCTGAGCGACTGGCAGTACTCGTGTCAGGAGGAGGAACTGACGAGTTGTTGTCGGTCCTAGAGAAACCTAACAGAACAAGCTACAGCTGTATTCGAGGTTCTGCAGGACTGGCAGATCTTGGATAAATTGAAGTTTGTCATTTGATAGAACCAGTAGTGACACTAGTAGAAAGGATGGTGTGTGCTTCCTCTTGCAACAGAAACTGCAGAATGAACCACATTCACCAGGTAATTATTGCAAGCGTGTTTGATAAATTGTGACCGGCTTCAACAGGTTCGAATATAAAGTTGTTTAAGAGATTTTTGGTTGCCTGGAATCAAGTGGATAAAACCAAGCTTTTGGCCGGAATGCAAGATGACATACTTTCAACTCAGCTAGGTCCACTTAAGGAGAGTATAGTTGTATTTTGCACATCAGTTTGCACAATGCCATCCAAGAGATGATTACAAGGAATTGATAACACTGGCACTCCTGTTCCTTGGTTCGCTGGTTAGCCCAGACATACATATCAATGTTCCAGGCGCCTGCAATCGATGGCCAAACTGATATATGCTCTTAAGATCTTCATGTTTCGTCAACTATTTCATTTAACTGTGACCGAGGTAAAAAATCATCGTCAATTTTGCACTTCCGTGTCCACTTATGCTTGTAAGCTTGGTACCTATTTCAGATCCCAGCCACATCACCACTAAATGACTTGACATTCTTACGAGAACTTATAGCATATAAAGGAATAAACGTGCCTGTTGTGAGGCGGCAATAAAAACTTTCAGCAGACACCTGTGGTACCTCAGTGAGATTACGGTGAGTCTAGCTTTTTTTTGACATTGAGGTTCCAACCGCAGAGGAGATTGAGATAGTACTGGCTCTGCAGAAGGAAGGCAACAACGAATTCTCAAGTCACATGCAGCTTGCTGGAGACTTTGGGCAACATTTATGAACGGGGTTCTATAGCTGTACGAACAGTTGCGTTCCAAACTTCAGTGTGATAAGCAATTGTGCAACACTTTTTAATGCACCAAAGATTTGGGGCATTCTGGGGGCGTTGCTCCACATTCATAGAGTTAGACACGTTTATCATTCTGAGATGCCAAACCTCAATGCAGAACGGAAAAACCGGACCAGGGTAAAGATGGTAACACGAATTCAGAAGCAGGTCAAGTAAACAACTGTCACCATAAATATACCAAATATAAACCAAAACAAAATGATGACGCACAAATACTATATAAAATTGTCAAAAATCCATAATAAACTTTCTTACAACAAATACGTTTCACAAAATTGACACAATGTTTTTAATCACCGATAAAAAAAAACAGTTAAAAATCATACATAGTACAAAAAAGCAGGACAGTATGTCACTTAAAACACTGGGACAACAAACAAAATAAATCAGGGTAAAGGTGGTGTCTGAGCCAGACTTGTGGTATTGCACTACAATGCACCTGTATGTATGACCTACAGAACAACAGCCAGACCAGGGTAAAGGTGGTGACTGAGCCAGACTTGTGGTATTGCACTACAATACACCTGTATGTGTGACATGCAGAAGAACAGCCAGACCAGGGTAAAGTGGTGAAGTGGCCAGACGTGTGGTAATTGGCTTACACTGCCCTGTATGTATGACTTGAAGAAGAACAGCCAGACCAGGGTAAAGTTGGTGCCTGAGCCAGACTTGTGGTATAGGCTCTACACTGCGCCTGTATGTATGACCTGCAGAAGAACAGCCAGACCAGGCTAAAGGTGGTGATTGAGCCAGACTTGTGGTATTGCACTACAATGCACCTGTATGTATGACCTGCAGAAGAACAGCCAGACCAGGGTAAAGGTGGTGCCTGAGCCAGATTTGTGGTATTGTACTACAATGCCCTGTATGTATGACCTGCAGAACAACAGCCAGACCAGGGTAAAGGTGTGCCTTGAGCCAGACTTGTGGTATTGGCTCTACACTGCCCTGTATGTATGACCTGCAGAAGAAACAGCCACCCCAGTTTAAAGAGGTGGTCCTGAGCCAGACTTGTGGTATTGACTTACACTGCCCTGTATGTGTAAACCTGCAGAAGAAACAGACCAGGGTAAAGGTGGTGCCTGAGCCAGACTTGTGGTATTGGCTCTACCACTGCCCCTATATGTATTATGAGAAAAAACATCCACCAGTGGGGCCAGCAATTGTGGATTGTCTACATGCCTGTATATGTGACTGCAGAGAACGCCAGACCGGGTAAAGTGGTGCCTGAGCAGGATTGTGGTATTGTTTAACTGCGCCTATAGTATGACCTGAAAGAACAGCCAGACCAGGGTAAATGTGGTGCTGAGCAACTTGTGGATTGACTACAATGCACCTTATGTATGACCTGCAGAAGAACGCCAGACAGGGTAAAGGTGGTGCCTGACCCAGATTTGTGGTATTGCACTACAATGCACCTGTATGTATGACCTGCGAAGAAGACCAGGGTGAAGGTGGTGCCTGACCAGATTTGGGGTATGGCTCTACACTGCCTGTATGTATGACCTGTAAAGAACAGCCAGACCAGGGTAAAGGTGGTGCCTGAGCCAGACTAGTGGTATTGTCTCTACACTGCCCTGTATGTATGACCTGCAGAAGAACAGACCAGGCTAAAGGTTGTGCCTGGCCAGACTTGTGGTATTGGCTTACATGCCTGTATTTGACCTGCAGAAGAACAGACCAGGGTAAAGTTGGTGCCTGAGCCAGACTTGTGGTATTGGCTCAACACTGCCCTATATGTATGACCTGCAGAAAAACAGCCAGACCAGGGTAAAGGTGGTGCCTGAGCAGACTTGTGGTATTGACTCTACACTGCCCTGTATGTGTGACCTGCAGAAGAACAGCCCAGGGTAAAGGTGGTGCCTGAGCCAGACTTGTGGTATTGGCTCTACACTGCCCTGTATGTATGACCTGCAGAAGAACAGACCAGGGTAATGGTGGTGCCTGTGGCAGACTAGTGGTATTGGCTCTACACTGCCCTGTATGTATGACCTGCAGAAGAACAGCCACAGCAGGGTGAAGGTGGTGCCTGAGCCAGACTTGTGGTATTGGCTCTACACTGCTCTGTATGTATGATCTGCAGAAGTACAGCCTGACCAGGGTAAAGGTGGTGCCTTTGCCAGACCATACATACAATTCGCCTGTACGTATGAACTGTAGAAGAACAGGTTCAGACATTCTAGCACATTCTACACTACCTTAAAGCTATTTAGAACTGGCCTGTCAGCGCCAAAGTGTTCATACATGTCGCCCCCTTCAGTGCATGATGAGGCTAAGAGCCAAATCTGCTGATAGTGTCCAATGGGAGCTGTGTAGCGATGAGAGGACCTAGAAATGTTCTACTTCTTCTCTTCCTATAGGTTCCTCATAGAACTGGGGCAGGAGAAATGTGTTTATTAAACCTCACAAGAACCTGACCTATTTGGTATCACTGGAATCGCACGACCTGCAGACTACAGATAACACATAATTTTATACAGAGAGGAAACTCCATATAAATAAAGCCCCCCTAAACATGGCGCAAGGATGTTTTTTTTTCCACATGTGTCTATGTAGATAAAAAAAAAAAAGCTATAGCTCTTGGAAGGCTGAGAGAAAAAAAAGTGAAGAACTGAAAAATTCTGACCGGCTGTCAGGAAGGGGTTAAGTATAAATTCCGTGACCTTCATAGGAAGTTGAATGTATGTTTTTATAACTGTTGTAAAGTTTTAAAAGTAAGAACTGAAATTATCTGAGTTATTGAAAAAGTCTGACCCTTGTTACAGTCCAGTCTGAATGAATCCACTGATTTCCTAACCTCTTACCTTTCTGGCCTAAAAACCTAGGGACCTCCTCCTATAGATAACCGCACTCCTCATCCCTTTCCAGAATATTCCACCCTCCGGTTACTTTGTCTAATAAGGTTGGAGCTGATCATACGTTGTTATGTACATTTATGTTCCTGAGGTTTTGTATTCTAGTGATATCTGGTGACGCCTCACCTACCTCTTCATCTATGTTCCTATTTCTCCTAACCACACACTGTTCTGCTATGTTATCCATATACTTATAAACGTTTGGGGGAAGTGAGGTGAAAGCTTTCTGGTCTCACTATGTTCTTCCAATCCGTGGGTTTAGAACACAAGGTCGTACATAACACGTTCCCCTTCTTACTTCCACATCCAGATGTTGGACAGTTCTACAGATCAGATATTACAGACCAACACTTCCTTGTTTAAGAAAAATTAGGGTAAAGGTGCTTTACTTAGCAAAGTCTCCAGACTAATCCTATTGAGCATCTGCGGAGCATCCTCAAACAGAAGGTTGAGAAGAAACAAGGTCTATAACATCCACCAGCTCCGTGATGTCGTCATGGAGGAGGGGAAAAGGATCCAGTGACTGCAGCCTGGGAAAATTCTAAAAGACCTCCTGTCCAAGAGAGTTAAGGCAGTGCTGGAAAATAATGGGGTCACACAAAATACTGACACCTTGGGCACGTTTTGACCATTGTCACATAAAAAGATATATAATATTTACAATAATGTGAGAGGTGCGCTGACTTCTGTGAGTAGTGAGTATAGATAGATATTGCAGCCGTTGTCCTGGGAGAAGAATTTGTTCCTTAAAGGGGTTGTCTCGCTACAAAGAATAGCTTTCAAATTGTAGGGAACACAAAATAAAGACATTTTCCAAATATATTGCATTGTTCCTCTGTTTTCCCTAAAGAGTACAAGTGAATTTATTACCTTGGTGGCTATTTCAGTTCCCTCAGTAACTGACCTGTAAACAAATCTCCCCGGGCTGTTTGTTCAATGAGATAACAGAGAGTGAGTCATCACACAGGTCAGCAGTGTCAGTCAGTGTCCTGTGCTGCCAGACAGTAAAAAGCTTGATTTATCTCCAAGTTAAACAGCTCTGTAATTAGGGCTTTTGTTTGGGGAAGATAAGAAGTCCTTTCAAGTAGTTTGAGAAGCTAATGCTAATCTAATTAGCATCTGAAAGCACGGAGCTTTTGCTGTACAAGCAAGGAGTTTATGCAAATTAGTCTGAACCAGGAAGTGACAGAGAATTTCTTTCATGCATTCTTTGAAACCCTGTGGGGAGACAACTCCTTTAAATTGCTTAATTTTCTGTTACAGTCTCTGTCCTGGGACAGGGTATCCACTATAGTGTAGGTATATATATGTACAGAATAGAGGTGTATATAGAGTGTGATCTTTCTCTCAATCCTCCTCGTCTTCTTCAGGTTCCTCAGGTCCAGGACTCTCACAGCTAAAGACAATGGCCCTTTTCATCAATGACCCCCCAAGGATGGACAAGGATGGAGACCTCAGGGCCCTCAGGATATTAGACCTCACCCTGGAGATCATCTACTTGGTAACTGGAGAGGTGAGAGTCTCGCATGACCTCGCTCTTATCTCTATCAGTAACAGGTGAATGATGGGAAAGGTGAGGGGTTCTTAGAATCTATGTAGTGATCAATGTCTTCCATACACAGGATTACACAGTAGTGAAGAAGTCGTCTGGGGAGTGTATGGCCCCCCGTGTGTCAGGAGGACGGAGCAGCCCCCAGAGCCCCGAGCCTCCACCTCATTCACTGATACAGAAGATCCTAGGACTGACCACCAGGATCACTGAGCTGCTGACTGGAGAGGTGACTGGGAATGATACATAACACAGGGGATGATGGGTCTGGATGATGAGAGGTGAGGGGAATGCTGGGACATTATATATAACACAGGGGATGATGGGTCTGGATGATGATGAGAGGTGAGGGGAATGCTGGGACATTATACATAACACGGGATGATGGGTCTGGATGATGAGAGGTGAGGGGAATGCTGGGACATTATACATAACACAGGGGATGATGGGAGGAGGTGAAAGGAATGCTGGGATATTATACATAACACAGGGGATGATGGGTCTGGATGATGATGGATCCTTGTGTTGTCAGGTTCCTATAAGGTGTCAGGATGTCGCTGTCTATGTCTCCATGGAGGAGTGGGAGTACATAGAAGGACACAGGGATCTGTACCAGGAGGTCATGATGGAGGATCCCCGGCCACTGACATCACAAGGTGAGACGAGAGAAGACACATCAGGGGTCAGCATTCTCTCTGTCATATATAGAAAGATAGACCACGGCTTATGTATCTGTCATTGTGTGCTCCTTATAGATGGATCCAGTAGGAGAAATCCAGCAGAGAGATGTCCCCGTCCTCTGTACTCCCAGGACTGTCCAGAGGGAAAGGTCCCAGAGAATCATCAGGTAGAGGGAGCTGAAGTCTCCTCTAAATATGACCAGAATGGAACAACCTGCACTTATTTCACAGATTTTGTCTCTTTAGGGGGAAAATCTGATTGTTATTAAGGTTGAGGATGAAGCAGAAGAGATGGACGTCCCAGGGAATCCTCAGGTAGATGAGCCCTATACACAATCTGTATACGGGGTGTGGAGCTCCTGCAGTCACAGATGGGCTCATAGATATTTGGGGGTCTCTGCTGTTGATCTGTCTGCTGTACTGAATTGTTCCATATGTCACATCAGGGTGAAGATCTGACTGATACTAAAGTGGAGGTTGAAGAGGAGAAGATGAGGAGCGATGAGCCGAGGATGAGGGACGTGAAGGAGGAGATCCCAGAAGATGTGACCACAGGTGGGTAGTAATGAATTCAGAGGTTTCCTCAGTGATCCTGGAACAGCCTGAATTCAGTGAATTGAATACCAGGTCCTAGAAACCTTTATTACAGAATCTGATGGAAAACCTCGCTCTGTCTATTCCACCACATCCTAGAGATGCTCTATAACATGGAGACCTAGTGACTGCAGCCGTTAGGCCGTACAGACTTCATTGTCCCGTCCATGAGTTCAGCTGGAGATGTGCACTTTGTCTCCTGATGATGTGGTTAAAGCCATGATGAGATCCTGGACTGTACCACTGATATGTTACAAGGAGTAATGAGAAATACACACAGTGAAGTCCCATCATTATCTCCAGCGAGACCGTCATGTGCAGCACAGACAGCAGCGAGACAGGCGGAGAGTGACTCCATAAGTTCCTGGTAGGTTGTCACAGGGATCTGGAGCTGACTGTACCCACAGCTGCTGGAGGTTCCAACACCACACATGCTCTGTTTTTTGTCTGTGGGATTAGGGGCCGGGGTACTACTTGGAAGTCTTGGTCCTGCTCCTTCAACTAATATTGGACATTTCTACCTGTGTACATGTTTCTTGCTGGAAGATTCCATCCGCCCCAGGGAAGACAATCAGCATGTTTGGGTTTTCATGATGTGCAAGGATGGATTCATACCCAAATCGGGTGAGGACACCTTCCACATCAATGAGTGGCCCAGAGAATGCCCGGAAAACTCTCCACAGTTCATAATACTGCCATCACCTGCTTGTTTTCTTCCAACAATGGTTGCAGGGTGTTTTTTCTGATGTTTCTAACCTGACACACCAATATCCATCCATTCCATGAAGCAAAAACCCTGACTCATCAGAGAAAACAACCCTTTGCCAATCAGCACAGTCCAATTCCAATACTACCACCAAAATTGAAGGTTTCTGCTGACCCAGCTTGGTTTGTGGACAAGTGTTGACATCTGTCTGCTCCGGAGCCCCATACACAGTAGGGTTAGCAGAGGTGCAGTGACATCTGTCTGCTCGCAGGCCCCATAGACAGTAAGGTTAGCAGAGGTGCAGTGACATCCGTCTGCTCCCAGGCCCCATAAATAGTAGGGTTAGTAGAGGTGCAGTGACATCTGTCTGCTCCAGGGCTCCATACACAGTAGGGTTAGCAGAGATGCAGTGACATACGCAGCACTGTTTGCTTTTGTGTCATAAATCGTCCCTTATAGTCCTAATAGTAATGAGGGATATGTGTGCAGACAGCCTATCACAACTTACATACGTAGAAAGCCAGTGCATCACAGGGAATGCTTGCATGAGCTACGTTGTTTAAAGATGACCTCTATTTTTGTTTATTTATTTATATATACCGCATGTTATGGAGTATATAAATGGGCACTTTCCTCATAAGAAATACGATTACGTATCTAAAGTCTATCTAAATCAATATATTTATACATATACACACTGTCCCTATCTACTTTCCCTACACTTATCCTCAAATAGACCAAGTAATCGTCCCGATAAGGACGGCCTAGTCTTTGTAGGCTCACCCTATTAAATCACTTTGTGTCCCTATCAAACACCAGAAACATTAACATATATATATTTCTGTACAGTGTTTAAAGATATATCAATTCAAAATCCAAACACAGTTATCGTTATTCATATAGAGTCCCATATAAAGTACTCAAAGGCTCACAGTCCACTGATATGAACACTGCAATTTTTCTTTCAATCATAGGGTAAATGTCTATATATATCGTCCGTGTAGGGAACATAAGATACATTTATCCAACATCATTTCAAGATACATCAAACCTTATCCTCGACGCGTTTCCCCCCTCCATATTATGGGGTTCATCAGGAGGATCTCCTAGGGGACGTCACACTGACTGAAGATAGTAGTCTCCTCGATATATATATTGATTTAGATAGACTTTAGATACATAATCGTATTTTTTATGGGTATATATTAAGTTATATTTTAGAGTTTGGATTTGTTTAGGATTTTTTTCAGTGACTGGCTTGTTGTTCCAAATCCATATAGATACTATTTGATTCTGAGGAATTTTTTCTGTGACACTTTCCTCATAAGCCCATATCTAGTAGCTATATAAAGGTATACTCCAAGTGAACCTAGGACACTTTTTATCCAAAAACGGTTTCTCTTTTAATAGTAACAAACTTTTAAAACAACATGTGATGCAAAGTAGCAAAACATAAATTACTTATAGATAGACTTATTTAGATAACACTAGCGGTTTATGTTTCTCCTATCCAGGAGTAATAGGTGAACATTAAGGTTTCAGCCTAAAATGCTTTTTCTTGCAGTTCTCGCTGCTATGTCCGGCAATCTGCACAGGTTATCCGGCCAAACTAATCACGCTGGTAAGAGAACGTAATGGTATATATAACCAGATGACAAGAAAGTAAATAAAGTAACACTTGCGGTTCCTTTAGATTCTCCAACTGTGGAGTAGTCCAATGATGTTCATATGATGTTCCAGTCTTCAGGTTTCAGGCCTGAAGTATAAAGTTTCTCAGCGGTAAGTCCAGTTCTCTGGACAGCTTATCCGGCATTGTAGACAGTGCTGCGATATCGGCTGGTCTGGGGTGTGTGCAAATTGCTCTGCTGATGTGCACACACCCCAGACCAGCCGATCTCGCAGCACTGTCTACAACGCCGGATAAGCTGTCCAGAGAACCGGACTTACCGCTGAGAAACTTTATACTTCAGGCCTGAAACCTGAAGACTGGAACATCATATGAACATCATTGGACTACTCCACAGTTGGAGAATCTAAAGGAACCGCAAGTGTTACTTTATTTACTTTCTTGTCATCTGGTTATATATATCATTACGTTACGCTTACCAGCATGATTAGTTTGGCCGGATAACCTGTGCAGATTGCCGGACATAGCAGTGAGAACTGCAAGAGAAAGCACTTTAGGCTGAAACCTTAATGTTCACCTATTACTCCTGGATAGGAGAAACATAAACCGCTAGTGTTATCTAAATAAGTCTATCTATAAGTAATTTATGTTTTGCTACTTTGCATCACATGTTGCGTGAGCTACGTGACATTGGAAGTAGGAAGTAGTCATAATAAGTGGTCCTGCTGGATCCAAATCTGGCTTTTGTCCAAAATATCAAAATACAAACTGCATTCATTTTCCAATCTAAAAGGAATGTTTAAAATGTTTCTCTTTTGTGGTATGAAGAAAAAAATCATAGAAACCTTTTTAATTTTGGGCAATAAAAGTAGGCTATTCTTTTTAAGCTTTCATTCAAATTTATTAAGTAACATTTGTCCCACATTTCCGGACATATACACTCACCGGCCACTTTATTAGGTACACCATGCTAGTAACGGGTTGGACCCCCTTTTGCCTTCATAACTGCCTCAATTCTTCGTGGCATAGATTCAACAAGGTGTTGCAACGATGCTCAATTGGTACCAAGGGGCCCAAAGAGTGCCAAGAAAATATTCCCCACACCATGACACCACCACCACCAGCCTGAACCGTTGATACAAGGCAGGATGGATCCATGCTTTCATGTTGTTGACGCCAAATTCTGACCCTACCATCCGAATGTCGCAGCAGAAATCGAGACTCATCAGACCAGGCAACGTTTTTCCAATCTTCTACTGTCCAATTTCGATGAGCTTGGGCAAATTGGAGCCTCAGTTTCCTGTTCTTAGCTGAAAGGAGTGGCACCCGGTGTGGTCTTCTGTTGCTGTAGCCCATCTGCCTCAAAGTTCGCCGTACTGTGCGTTTCAGAGATGCTCTTCTGCCTACCTTGGTTGTAACGGGTGGCTATTTGAGTCACTGTTGCCTTTCTATCAGCTCGAACCAGTCTGCCCATTCTCCTTTGACCTCTGGCATCAACAAGGCATTTCCGCCCACAGGACTGCCGCTCACTGGATGTTTTTTCTTTTTCGGACCATTCTCTGTAAACCCTAGAGATGGTTGTGCGTGAAAATCCCAGGAGATCAGCAGTTTCTGAAATACTCAGACCAGCCCTTCTGGCACCAACAACCATGCCACGTTCAAAGGCACTCAAATCACCTTTCTTCCCCATACTGATGCTCGGTTTGAACTGCAGGAGATTGTCTTGACCATGTCTACATGCCTAAATGCACTGAGTTGCCGCCATGTGATTGGCCTGATTAGAAATTAAGTGTTAACGAGCAGTTGGACAGGTGTACCTAATAAAGTGGCCGGTGAGTGTATATAAAAATTCTATGCATAATAGAAAAGAGACGTGGTATTCTCAAGTTTAGCAGTCCAGTATTCAATTTGTTTTCGGAGAGACTTTTTTGATTTTGAAGTAGATTTGTTTAAATTATGTAGAAATATACGCATTAAAACATTTTTTCATCAGAAAAATAATCGTAAGGATTATAATATCACTTCAAAAAAATTCCACAAAAAAAGCACTTTTGATCCAGACATATCGTTTCCTTCTTTGGAAACGTTCCAACAACTGGTGTTGAATGAAGTTCAACAAAACTGGCAATATAAAAAGAAAATCCATAATAATTTGAGTAAGGCAGAGGCTCTAGCTTTACAACAGCTTAAAACAGACCCCTCCTTGCTAATTAAAAAAGCGGATAAGGGGGGTGCGACTATAATTTTGGATAAATATTATTATATACAAGAAAGTCTAGAACAATTACATAATCCTACAGTTTATATAAATTTACAATGTGATCCTTCTGTAGAGATAAAAAAACAAATAGATATGATCTTAGAAGAAGCAGTAAATGAGGAAGTAATCACAGAGAATGTAAGGACGCTACTCATTAGAGACCATCCTCGAGTACCTATCTTCTATACAGTACCCAAAGTACATAAATCATTGACTCGACCGCCAGGTAGGCCAATAGTATCAGGTGTGAATTCTCTATTGGAACCGCTAGCAGGTTTTATTGATCAATTCCTGCAACCAATGGTAAAAAAAAAAGAAACACACTGCCTGTTAGATACTAAACAATTTTTACAAGAGATTTCCCACATCGAATTAAACACTGATGACTTATTATGTACTCTTGATATACAATCATTATATACTAACATCCCTTATGAAGAAGGTAGAGAAGTAGTGAGAAATGTATTGTGCGAAGATCCCTCGCTTACTAATAGATTCATCAATTTTTTGATAACACTATTAGATATTGTACTTACTCAAAATTTTTTCAGATTTGGGCAGGAGTTTTTTCTACAGCTACAGGGGACCTCTATGGGGTCTCCAATGGCTCCGACGTACGCTAACTTGTTTGTCGCCATGTTGGGAAAAAACACATATTTTTTCTTCTCAATTTCAGCCACTCATAGTCCTATGGAGGCGCTATGTGGACGATGTGTTCCTTATCTGCCGTGGAACAGAAACAAAATTTCAAGAATTTTTGAATTACATTAATGGATTGCATTTAATTCGGTTTACGGCTCATGTTGAACGAGAAAACATAGAATATCTAGATATACAAATTTGGAAATCTGAGTTTAGGCTTGAGACTTGCTTATATTCAAAGGAGATTGATCACAATAATTTATTACACCGTCAAAGTTTCCATAATCCAGTAGTGTTCAAAGGTATTCTAAAAGGTGAATTAATAAGAGCCAAACGGATCTGCTCTAATGAACAAATGTGGATTAATAGTAGAGATACATTTTTAGAGAAATTTAAAAAACATGGATACAGAGAAGAAGAACTTAGAGAAATGGCAGATCAGGTGTCTGTTAAATAGAGAGGATTTATTAAGATCTAAACCTAAGTCCAAACAGGAGAAAATTATGTTTATCTCTACATATGGCCAACACTCACATATGATAAAAAAAGTAATTTCTAAATATTGGAAAGTATTGGGTAATGACCCTACATATGGTTCCTTATTTAAAGAGTTTCCATCATTTGTCTTTAAAAAAGGTCGAACTATAGGAGAACAATTGGTGTCTTCTGACATTAAAAAACCCTATAGTAGACAAGAGATTATGAGAACTGAGAAAAAAAGGTACATTTCCCTGTTTAGGATGTCTTAATTGTTCTTCAATAATCAAAGGTTCCTATGTTAACCATCCACTACATGGTACAGCTATT
This sequence comes from Phyllomedusa bahiana, assembly GCA_025379985.1. Lineage (NCBI taxonomy): Eukaryota > Metazoa > Chordata > Amphibia > Anura > Hylidae > Phyllomedusa > Phyllomedusa bahiana. The sequence goes on along the minus strand of JAODAL010051672.1, from coordinate 11,938 downwards.
GAGCTTAAGGGGTGTTATACATGCAATACTACCCAAGTAATTTCTATGATAAAGTGCCCATGTGGATAGGTTTACCTAGGACCGACTAAAAGAGCGGTACGTGTACGCCTTCATGAGCATAGATCAGCGATTCGAAATTATAAACAAAAAATGAGCAAAGAAACAGAGAATAAATTTGACGAAACGCCTCTTGCTCGGCACTTCTTTGAGGCTAAACATATATTGAGCGATATCCGATGGTGTATATTGGAACGGATAGAAGGTAGTAACATGGAGAGGGTTAAAACCCGTCACTTACAACGTGAAGCCTACTGGATCAGTAAGATGCAGTCTTTAGCCCCAAAGGGTCTTAATGAAATGTATAGCCTTAAAGCATTTTTGTAATACAATAGCTTCAGTGTGTTGTTGTATTTTAACTGTTTGTTTTTAATATTACGAAGTGGAATTTAAACAGAGGTATAGGTGCACTACGCATGCTTGAGAAAGGGGGCGGAGCCCCCGAAACGTCGCTCTCCGAGTGTGCAGCTCGCTCTTGTCAAACATCTCCTCAGCTACGTCTACGGATGAATTGAGTCCGAAAACAAGTTAAATACTGGACTGCTAAACTTGAGTATACCACGTCTCTTTTCTATTATGCATAGAATTTTTATATATATGTCCGGAAATGTGGGACAAATGTTACTGAATAAATTTGAATGAAAGCTTAAAAAGAATAGCCTACTATTATTGCCCAGAATGTGTATATGAGCTGAAAAGGCAGCTCTGAATAGTGGCTTGAGACACAGTGGTATACGTTTATATTGAATCACTTTTATTAAGAGACCTTTTTAATTTTAACAGAACAATTCCATGAGATCTCTGAAGGAAACTGCATGTCCTCACTAAATTATCAAGTAGAAGATTTCATGAAGCACTCATCAGGAGGAAATCACAATACCCTGACTGCACATTCAGGACGACAGAGTACAGTCCTGTCCACTAATCTCTCCAGTTATAAGGAACCTTCTTCTGCCCTACCACAGATGGTTACCACAAGTGTAGACCTGTCTTATGGTCCCCCCAATGATGAGGAACCTTCTCCTGAACCACAGATGGTTACCATGCATACAGGCCAAAAAGAGGGAAAAAGGTTCCCATGTCATCAATGTGGTAAATAGTTTAAAAGACGCTCAAGTCTTCTTACTCACAAAAGAACTCACACTGCGGAGGAGCCATATTCATGTTTAGAATTTTTAAGCCGCTTCACCCGTAAGTCACGTCTTGATGAACATGAGAGAATTCACACAGGAGAGAAGCCATTTTCATGTTCAGAGTGTGGGAAATCTTTTATACAGAAAGCACATCTCATTACACATAAGAGAATTCACACAGGAGAGAAGCCTTTTTCATGTTCACAATGTGGGAAATCTTTTACACAGATTTCAAATCTCGTTACACATGAGAGAATTCACAGAGGAGAGAAGGCCTTTTCATGTTCAGAATGTGGGAAATCTTTTACAAATAAAGCAAGTCTGGTTACACATAAAAGAAATCACACAGGAGAGAAGCCCTTTTCATGTTCAGAATGTGGGAAATCTTTTACACGGATATCAAGTCTGGTTACACATAAAAGAATTCACACAGGAGAAAAGCCCTTTTCATGTTCAGAATGTGGGAAATCTTTTACACAGAAAGCACATCTCATTATACATGAGAGAATTCACAAAGGGGAGAAGCCTTTTTCATGTGCAGAATGTGAGAAATCTTTTACAAAGAAAGCACATCTCATTAAACATGAGAGAATTCATTCAGGGAAGAAGCCTTTTTCATGTTCAGAATGTGGGAAATCTTTTACCTGTATATCAAGTCTGGTTACACATAACAGAATTCACACAGGCGAGAAGCCTTTTTCATGTTCAGAATGTGGGAAATCTTTTACAAATAAAGCAAGTCTCGTTATACACGAGAGCACTCACACAGGAGAGAAGCCGTATTCATGTTCAGAATGTCTGAAATCTTTTACATGGATATCAAGTCTGGTTACACATAAAAGAATTCACACAGGAGAGAAGCCCTTTTCATGTTCAGAATGTGGGAAATCTTTTACAGCGAAAGCACATCTGATTAAACATGAGAGAATTCACACAGGAGAGAAGCCTTTTTCATGTTTAGAATGTGGGAAATCTTTTACACAGAAAGTAGCTCTTGTTACACATAAAAGAATTCACACAGGAGAGAAGCCTTTTTCATGCTCCGTATGTGGGAAATCTTTTACACAGATATCAAGTCTGGTTACACATAAAAGAAGTCACACAGGAGAGAAGCCCTTTTCATGTTCAGAATGTGAGAAATCTTTTACACGGAAAGCATATCTTGTTACACACGAGAGAATTCACACAGGAGAGAAGGCCTTATCCTGTTCACACCTCATTGCACATAAGAGAATTCACATAGAAGGGAATGTTCTCTAAAAGGGAACATTACAGAACATTTGAAGTTTGTTGAGAGAATTTGGACAGAATGTGAAAATGTTTTATGATTAAAGCAAACCTTTGATGTTCCAACACCTGAGATTGTTCTCGGATATTAACCAGCCAATAACAGTGTGTCAGTGCTATAACAATGTACAGAACACGAGCGCATTAGGTCTGGGGGTTAGTGCAAGTCTAAAGAACTAAAGTACAAAAAAAATGGAAAAAAAAGTCCTAAAGTATAACTTTTATTAAATAAAAATTAAAACAATGAAATGTGACAACAAAAATCTGATAGTCGATGCAACAGCGCTGATTAGAGGTTATGTAAAGTACCAATGGCAAGGGACCCATGGACATACAGAAAAAGATCGATATAAATAAAAATGTTTAATAGACTGCATTCTATGGATGTTTCTGTATGTCCTCCATGGGTCAGTTTGAATAATTGTTCTAATCTTATAACATTAAGCCTTACTTATTTCTTTGAGCTGATTGTCTATTAATATTGGATATTTTCATCTTTTATGTGATTTTGGACTTAGTGATCCCTCCTTTCTCCATAACCTTGTCCCCTGATGAAGTTACATCTTGGATCAATGGAAACATGTTGATACTTTTATGTGGGGGCCCCGATTGGGGTTTAGTTTATTTTTGTTAAGGGTTGGTAACAAGGGGAAACGCCCCACTTTAAAGGGCCCACTATCCCATATTTTTTAGGATAGGGAATCGAAGACTACCAGGGCTGAAAATTTTTATGGGGACAATTTTTCCCTTTGCCGTTGGAAACTTTAGAAAACCTCAAATTTAAATGCGTTGCATAAATTTCAGTTTTTTTTGTTGTCACATTTAATTGTTTTAATTTTTTTTTAAAATAAAATTTTAATTTTATAGGATTTTTTTTTCCCCCCTTTTTATCCCTTGCATTATGGGGGAAAATTTTGGTGACACTTCATCATTTGTTGAAATTTTTTCTCAAGTCAAAACAAAAAAAAGTAAAAATTTCCCCAAAATTTTAAATATATCAGCAACAACAAGGGTTTTTCCCAATGTAAATCTTTTACCCCCAATTAAATAAAAAATGAATAATAAACATACCCCCCCTTTTCTGTTCACCTCATTTCATCCATGGCGGGTGACAAGTCTGTATGTCTAAATTTAGGCAAATTTAACCCCTCTTAGAAACACAGGAAAAATGTAAAGACTGTTTTGGGTCTAAAACTCTTTTTGGGTGGCTCAAAAACAACCAAAAGAGCACTCCTCTCATTTCATATAGTGCTCTGGAAAAATGAGAAGCGCGCTCTGTTTGGGGTGCGGGGGGCAAAAAAAAAGTGAGTTTTAGACCCTGACATTTGCATACTGGGGCCCCATAAATTTCTAGAGCTCCCAGACAAAACCCAAAAGGGGGGGGGGTTTTTTCTAGTAACCCAAAAAATTCCCCAGTCCAGACCCCAAAAAAAAAGGGGTTTAAAGAAACAGAAACCCAAAACACAGGAATATTACCTAATCCCCTTTGCGGGGGCCCTCTAACTCCATGTGAAATTCGTGCATCACTCTATTGCGGTCACTGATTGGAACTACAAACCCTAAGTTTTTCAAAATGTCACAGATTCCTAAAATCGGGGAAACCTGGGTTTGGCCTATAGAATCTTTAATAAATTCCTAGCAACCTTAAAATTATGTAGATCTAAGAAACCCCCTTTTGGTAATTAGACTAAAAAAATCAAATTTTTATTAAAAAAAAAAATAAAAAAAAAAAAACCAAATTTTAAACCAAGAAAAAAAAATTGTTTGTCTAAAATGACTTTACGGGTTTAATTCAAGAATATTAATTACAAAGCAACAATGTAATGCCCAGCTCAGACCATTTTGGAAAAATATTTTTCAAAAAAAAAACGCCTATAAAATAAAAACTTTCTAATTTTTTGAAAATTGGGGTTTTGAATTTTCCCCTTAACTTAAAAGGAGATTTAAACCTTTCCAAAAAGGGGAAAACATCTGCTTTTTTTACATCAAAACTAACTTTCCTAAATTTGAATTTTCCCCAATTCAACAATTCCTGGCCCGGCAGAATAGGATTAAAACCCGAGGAAATTTTGTTGCCTAAAGTGTTATATTTTTTTTAAAAACTTTTTTTTATTCCTTTTTTAGGCAAATTTTTTGGACTTTCCCTTCCCCCAAAATTTCCATTCCCTTTTTGGGAATCCAAAAAAAAGCCAGGGCGGCCTTTCCCCTTTTCATGAAAGGAAGATAATCTAGGCTTTCTTAATTGGGGATTTTATTTAAAAATTAAAATGGGGAAAGACCAGGTTTTGGTTTAAAAACACCATCGAATGACAAATTTTGGCCTTCCCAAAACCTGCCTTTTCAGCCCTTTCCCTTTCTCTGGGGCCCCTTTTTTGTTAACCCTTGGCCCCGATGGCTCAGTCCTGGCCCAAACAAAACTCGAAAACTGGGGGGAGAGCCAAACTCCTAAATAACTTCCCCATTTTCCCTTCTTTCCCTCACTTTTTGTCCCTCTTCCGCTTTTGCTAAAGCTTCCCTTACTTTGACTTTAAAGGGTTTACCTTTTTGGGACCCGCTTCCACTGAGGACCCTACCATGGTCTGGAAATTTAAACACCTTTCCCCAGTTGGGGTTTAAAATAAAACAATTTCCTTTTTCCATCATTAGATTTTCTACAAGGGAAATGGTTTTTGGAAAACAATCTTTTAAAATAAATTTTGGAGGGTTTTTGACTCCTGGGGTTTTTAAAAATCTGCCAAGAATCCCTCCTGAAGATCATAAAGGGAAAAGGTTTTTAAACTATCTTTTCCTCAAAACCTCCAATTTATCCAAAAGGGTTTAAAAAACTAAATTGGGGAAAAACTTTTTATACCAAAAAAGAAAAAAATTATAAATGGGGACATAAAACAACTGCAAGCTACAGTTTTTTTGGAACAATAACCCGAGGCTCTTAGCTCGGTGGTACTATACCCCCCCCCCATCCTTTGTAAAATTTAAAACAAATTTCCCCTCCCTGCTTTCGGAGATCGTGTGGCAATCAGGATCTCTATTCCACATATTTTGGCTTGCCCCCCCACTAAGTTTCCCTCGGTCTAATGTCCTTGCTGCAGCCTAGTTCCAAAAAAATCCAATGCCCAGTAAAGGGCCCCCAAACTGCTCTTTTCCCGCTTGGTATAGACCCATCCCCCCTTTTGAATCGGGACCTATTCCCTTTTTCCTATAAGAATCTTGGGGGTGATAAATTTTCACCTTTTTCAGTATCTGTTTGTGTCCACAAATTTTTTCGACGTTTATTTCCTTAAAGTTACCAAAGGCCCGAATTTTTGGGGAAAAGTCCTTTTTATCCATTCAATTTACTTGTTTTGTAATTTTCTGTAATCTTCCTTCAAAAAAAAAAAAAAACCCATTTTTGGGTTTTGGGAGCTAAAATTTTCCCCTTCTTTGTTTTTGGGGGGGGGGGGGGGGGGGGGGGGGGGGGAAAAAAAGTGTCCAAATATAAAATTTTTTATATACATACAATGTCAAAAAACAAGAGACATTTCCCAAAATGTCCCGGGACGTCCTTTCTCCTTTTATTTTGAAGAAAAGGCAAGATTTTTTTTATAAAAATTTTAGTGATTTATGCAAAACAGATATATTGTTATTGGAAAATACCTTATAATCATCTTTCTTAGCAACATCTCTTATTGTTATTATTCATGTATTATAACAATCACCTCATTAATAATCATTAATAAGCATCTTTACTGGTCAGTACTAAAAACACACCTCTAATTATTCTGATTATTCTAAGCTCTGGTTAGCTGCATGACAGAATGATTCTGAGATATCTAAAGGTCAGTGGTTCTACTGCACATGACAGAATAACACGGACCGTGTAACTTTTGTCCTAAACATCTAGACTGGCATTGTCCTTGGTAACTCATAATAAAAGCCATTGTTGGCACTTACAGGAGTCTGTCTGAGATTCTCCCAAAACAACACAAGGACACAAGCTTCATGGAAGAAAACACGAATCAAGAGAAACAGAGAAATTGCTTCACTTTTAACCCTGTATTATAGAACTATAGAATTTACGACTAGAATTTATTAATATCCATATTAATTCCCTCTTAAAAGTTGCAGGTGCTGGTAGTAGTATCATTAGGTAGGATTTCTTTCTATTGGCCAATAGAAACACTGGGGGCGTTAGTTATTGTACATATATGGATTCATTTTGTGTACTGCATTTAGCCTCTTGAGAAAGCTGGCGGCAAAACGCGTATCGAGGCTAATACCCTCCTTGGTGACATAGCCACCACTTTGGTAATGAATTGAAATATAGGTTTTTGTATTTTTATCATGATTTTTTGATTTGGTGCATTTTTGTATTTTTTGATCACTTGATCCGTTATGTGTATATTTATTATGCATCCTTCCAATTTACTGTTTGTTAACTTTGGGTAAGGAATGTGTCACCAATATGTGTATTGGGGATTATTTTGTGTTTTTAAATGTTTTTAATGTGTTTCAGATGTGATAGCTGTATTTTTTGCATTTATAATGTATTTTTTGGAATAAAAATCTTTATATGGTAAATATTGGAGAGTAGTGATGAGCGATTACGTTGACTATTGTCATAGGGTCGATAGTCGATATCGGCAATTATCAAGACGATTTCCGATAGTCGATAATAGATTATCGCCGATGACCATTAAAGTCTATGGGAGAGGAACAACACCTTCATTCTTACACCCAAACAGGGCTGGAGAAGCTGGAATTAACATCCACAACAGCAAACTGGATACGTGCTTCATCTTAGGCAACACAATTAAGCTATAAAAGTCACAGAAAAAAACTCACAGACCATCACTATCCCTTCTTTACCACATACACAAATAAAAAGTGCCAGAAGGCAGGTTATTGAACCCTCATTTACTTAATCTGACACATTGATATAAGTCACGAAAAACTCACAGACCATTCACTATCCCTGTCTTGTACCACAGTACCACAATTAAAAAGTGTCTAAAAGGCAGTGTTATTTGAACCATCAATTTACTTGAACTGGACATTGACTATCCCTGTCCTGGAACGCAGTATGACCATTAAACCTGTCTGACCTACAGATTAAAAAGTGTCTTAAAAAGGAGTCTTTCAACCACCATTTTAGTTGAACTGGACATATACTGTCCTGGACCACAGCATGAGCCCCAAACCTGCATGACCCCCAGATTTAAAAAGTGCCAGAAAAAGGAGTCTTTCAACCACCATTTTAGTTGAACTGGACATTGACTATACCTGTCCTGGACCACAGTATGACCATTAAACCTGTATGACCCCCAGATTAAAAAGTGCAGGTAAAGGGAGTCTTTCAACTACCATTTTAGTTTCACTGGACATAGACTATCCCTGTCCTGGAACGCAGCATGAGCCCCAAACCTGCATGACCCCCAGATTTAAAAAGTGCCGGAAAATGGAGTCTTTGAACCACCATTTTAGTTGAACTGGACATTGACTATGCCTGTCCTGGACCACAGTATGACCATCAAACCTGTCTGACCCACAAATTAAAAAGTGCCGGAAAAGGGAGTCTTTGAACCACCATTTTAGTTGAACTGGACATTGACTATCCCTGTCCTGGACCGCAGTATGACCATTAAACCTGTCTGACCCACAGATTAAGAAGTGCCGGAAAAAGAAGTCTTTCAGCCACCATTTTAGTTGAACTGGACAAATACTGTCCCTTTCCTGGACCACAGCATGAGCCCCAAACCTGCATGACCCCCAGATTTAAAAAGTGCCGGAAAAAGGAGTCTTTCAACCACCATTTTAGTTGAACTGGACATTGACTATACCTGTCCTGGACCACATTATGACCATTAAACCTGTATGACCCCCAGATTTAAAAGTGCCGGAAAAAGGAGTCTTTCAACCACCATTTTAGTTGAACTGGACATTGACTATACCTGTCCTGGACCACAGTATGACCATTAAACCTGTATGACCCACAGATTAAAAAGTGCCGGAAAAAGGAGTCTTTCAACCACCATTTTAGTTGAACTGGACATTTACTATACCTGTCCTGGGCCACAGCATGAGCCCCTAGCCTGCATGACCCCCAGATTTAAAAAGTGACGGAAAAAGGAGTCTTTCAACCACCATTTTAGTTGAACTGGACATTGACTATACCTGTCCTGTGCCACAGCATGACCATTAAACCTGTTTGATCCACAGATCACAAAGTGGCACTATGCTATTTTGTACAGTGACTGTCATTTAGTATATTTTTTGGTAACTGACATTTGTTTACAGAATTATTTAGGAAGTTTTTATTTATAGTTTTACATTATTATCATTTTGCTTTTTTTTCCAAGTGTGATAACATACAACATACACCCCTCCCTGCAGTTTTTAAAGGTATTTTTTACACGTGTAGATGTGTTAATTCGTCCGCACACCCCATAAGTAATACAAATGTTCTAATCATCCCCAAAACACTTCTTAGTTGAGAAGACATTTGCCCTCCTGGCTTCTGAGAGTGATTCAGCCAATCAATTCAATGGTTTCATTTTTCCTCCAAATCCGTCTTTAGTGATTAGGGACAGACTCCCCTGGAGATCAAATGATGCGACTCCAGCCCCAGAAAATTTTAAGCCTCAAATTATGCAATTTTTGTCCAGCCCTGGAGCCCTTTTCGACACTACTTAACCTCAAAGAAATCACCTTTTTCAAATCTGATTTTTTAGAGAAATTTGAAGCTCTCCTGATTGCCCCTAACGGTGAGAGCCAGTGCTGCCGTCAGCCATCTGTTAACACGGAGGTCCAGCTGCCAGACTTACAGTGGGTGCGGTGAGAGACCAGGCTAGCGTCTGTCATCTATTAACACGCAGGTTCAGCTGCCAGGGCCGGAGTTACAGTGGGTGCGGTGAGAGCCCAGGCTGGCATCCGTCAATTATTAACACGCAGGTTAAAATGCCCTTATGACGCTGCAACGAAAACAGTCATGCTGAAGCAGAGTGTGGAAGCGGAAGTGTGAGGTAAGACCTCCAGCCTTCCTCAATACACAGTCAAGACCTGGGTAGCGCTTGCCCCTCCATATGAGTGTGGACCAATTGAGCTTCACTTGGAAATACTGGTGGTTAACGCTCCTGTTCCACCCAGGTGCCCTTTTTCTTGGCATTCTTTTTTCTCATTTTACTCAACGTCCTGGAGGAAATTGTCTCTGTTTCTTTGTTCTCTGTCCGTGCTCCATACTCCATTCCCTCTGAATAACCTACATCTGGTCAAGTCTTCCTGTACCTCCCTTGTACAATTCAGAGGGATTTTTTTACCAGCTATTTTTGTAACATGCAAGTTTTTTAGTTTTTTAATTCTAGAAAAATCTTTTTTAAAATAGGATGGAATCACAACATTTATTTTTTTCTCTTTTTTTTTTTTTTTAAATGGGTTGTCTCAATACAGGGATTGCTAGCTCTGTTTAAAGATCTTGCAAAAACAAGTCATTTTGCAATATGTGTCCATTAACATGTGTCCTAAACCCATTCCTGTTCTGACAGCACCATCACCCTTGAGCCACTCTTGACAATTGTGAAGAACAAATGTCTGTTAGAAAAAACATTTCTTTTTATAATAGGACCTGTAGTATAGCTGCATCTCACAGCAAAATGCCCCCAAAAATTCAAAGCATGACCCTTGAGCCACTTTTGACAATTGTGAAGAACAAATGTCTGTTAGAAACAAAAAAATTTTTTTATAATAGGACCTGTATATAGCTCAGTCACGCAAAATGCCCCCAAAAATTCAACATGACCCTGAGCCACTTTTACAATTGGAAGACAAACTCTGTTAGAAACAAATTTTTTTAGAATAGGACCCGTAGTTTTGCTGCATTTCAAAGCACATGATCCAAAATTATAAAAATGACTTCTCAGCCACTGTTAAAAATTGGTGAGGGAGAAATTCCACTCAAAACCACATTTCTGTTTTCCCAAAAAACCATGATTATAGCTGTATCTCACAGCAACATGACCCCAAAAAATTATAAATATGACTTCTCAGCCACTATTAAAAATTGTGATGGAGACATGCCACTTAGAAGCCACATTTCTGTTCCAAAGGACCATAATTATAGCTGTATCTCACAGCAACATGACCTCAAAACCATTGACAATGCGAAAACTTCTAAAGATAAAGGGCGACATGTATGATCGGGCTTTTCGCCCGATTTCTGGCGTATACTGCGCCTCCCGGCCCGTATACCCCTGTCGGACGCAGAGATGCGGTGTTAGGCGCAGCGTTCACCACTTTCAGCTGCGCCCCGCATGAAGGGGCAGACAGTGGGCGCGGTTTGGGCGCGGGGTAGGCGTTCCAGGGCGGGAAGCGGCGCGCTCGAAAACTCCGAGGCATGTACGATGGCGAGTCGGCAAAGCGAGGCGCAATGCAGCGCTCGGCAGCTCCGACAGTCAGACCTAGTTGATTCTGGTCTAAATGCTCCGGCGGCGGGGAAGTGAAGCAAGATCGGAACATGCGAGGAAGCAGATAGAAGATCGCGACAGAAATCTCGGCGCTACGCTCCGTGCAGCAGGAGTATGAATCCGAAAAAATCGCCTTTATAAAGGCGGAAAACATTGTCAGAAAAGAGCTCACACCTCAGAAATAAAAAATACATTAAAAAATCACTTTCCAAAAATCTCGAACAGCGCAATGTCCAGAATTCGGATATTGGAAATTGCCGGGAAATACAGTAATTCAAATTCTGAAACCTATTCTCATTGATCGGCAGAAACTGGCCAATCAGAATAGGAGCGACAGAGACCCATTAAAACCTATGGAGAACTATTGACCAATCAGAATCAAAGGCGGGACAGTTCAAAATACAGTAAAAATGCTGAATAGAGCTGATTGGCTGAGCTAGCGGGGGCTTGGCTATCTCGGCCAATCCGAATAGGAGCGACAAAGTCCCATTATATCCTATGGAGAAGTTTGGACCAATCAAAATCAAAGGCGGACAGTTCAAAATACAGTAAAAAGACAGAAAAGAGCTGATTGGTTGAGCTAGCGGGGGCTTGGCAATCCCAACCAATCAGAGCGCGAGCTACTCCTCCCATTGTAGTCTATGGAGAGATCGGCGCAATGCAATCTCGGCGCTCAGCACCGTGCGGCATGGAGTATGAATAAAAAAATAATTTTTATTAAGTGTAAAACATTATCAGATAAAGCGCTGAAACCTTCTCTAAAAAAAAAAACTGTTAAAACCCCGACCAACGCGTTTGTCGCCGAGACCGGCGCTACATAGGGAATTGCAATAGAGAGAATTGCCGGGAAATACAGTAATTCAAATTGTTTAAGCTCTTCTGATTGGTTGGCATAAACCAGCCAATCAGAATAGGAGCGACAGTGGCCCATTATAAGCTATGGAGGAGAATGGACCAATCACAATCGGAGCGACAGGGACCCATTCTAACCTATGAAGAAAATTGACCAATCAGATCAAGGGGGGA
>JAODAL010051671.1:0-26532 GCA_025379985.1 Phyllomedusa bahiana | reverse complement strand
TCACCACAGGTAAATTAAAGGTGAAAAAATCCCGTTTATTTATAAAAAACATAACTTTTTACGTGTTTTTTTATTTTTTTGCAAAACCCACATTGCTCATTGACGCAGCACTACGTGAATTTAAAAAAACAGCAATTCTATATTCACCCAGGTGAATTGAAAGGTGCAAAAAAACCGGTATAACGAAAACAAACATTACGTTTTTTTTGATTTGCCACCCGCATTGTTCATTGCGCAGATCCACGTAAATCTTAAAACAGCAATTCTATATTCACCACGGGTGAATTAAAAGGGTTTGCAAAAAATAACCATGTATTATACGAAAACATAACAGATACGTGTTTTTTTACTTTTGCCACCCAGCTTTGTTCATTGACGCAGCATCCACGAAAAATCTTAAAACAGCAATTCAAATAGTCACCACAGGTGAATTGAAAGGTGCAAAAAATACCGTGTATTATACGAAAAACATAACAGATACGTTTTTTTTTGACTTTTGCGCACTCAGCTTTGTTCATTGACGCAGCTTCCACGTAAATTTTAAAAACAGCAATTCTATAGTCACCACAGTGAATTGAAAGGTGCAAAAAATACCGTGTATTTACGAAAACATAACAGATACAGACATAACAGACTCCTTTTCCCCCGGCACTTTTTAATCTGGGGGGTCAACAGGTTTAATGGTCATGCTGCGGTCCAGGACAGGTATAGTCAATGTCCAGTGAAACTAAAATGGTGGTTTGAAAGACTCCTTTTTGCGGCACTTTTTAAATCTGGGGTCATGCAGGTTTGGGGCTCATGCTGCGTTCCAGGACGGGGATATTCAATGTCCATTTAAAGTAACATGAGGGTTCAAATCATACTGCCTTTCTTTCACTTTTTAATTTGTGGGTGATGCAGCTTTAAGGGTCATGCTGTGGTACAAGACAGGGATAGTGAATGGTCTGTGACTTTTTTTCTGACTTTTATAACCTAAGTGTGTTGCCTAAGATGTAGCACGTATCCTTGACTGTTGTGGATGTTAATTTCAGCTTCTCCAGCCTTGTTTGGGGGTAATAATGAAGGTGTTGTTGCTCTCCCATAGACTTTAATGGTAATCGGTCATAATCGATGCTCACTATCGAAAAACCTTATCGATAGCGGCCGACTATCGACTATCGCTCGATCTCGATAGCCAACGCAATCGCTCAACACAAGTTGCAACCACTGAAACCCTTTTGCACTCCTCCATGACTGCATCATGGAGCTTGTGGATGTTAGAGACCTTGCGCTCCTCCACCTTCTATTTGAGAATGCCCCAAAGATACTGAATAGGGTTTAGGTCTGGAGACATGCTTGGCCAGTCCAGCACCTTTACCATCATTTTCTTTATCAAGGCAGTAGTCATCTTGGAGGTGTGTTTGCAGTTGTTATCATGTTGGAATACAGCCCTACGACACAGTTTCTGAATGCTCTGCTACAGTATGTCACAATAAATGATGGCATTCATGGTTCCCTCAATGAACTGTAGCTCCCCACAGCTGTCATGCAGCCCCAAGGCATGACACTCCCACCACCATGCTTGACTGTAAGCAAGACAGAATTGTCTTTATACTCCTCACCTGGTTGCCGCCACATATGATTGACACATTTTGAAATCTTTGTCTCATCAGACCACAGGACATGGTTCCAGTAATCCATTTCTGCTTTCTTCAGCCAACTGTTTGCGGGCTTTCTTGTGCATCAGTTTTAGAAGAGACTTTCTTCTGGGATGACAGCCATGCAGACCAATTTGATGCCGTGTGCAGCGTATGGTCTGAGCACTAACAGGCTGCCCCTTCACCCTGAAACCTCTTCAGCTGGCAGCACTCATACATGTAATTTGAAAAGACAATCTCTGGATATGACGCTGAGCATGTGCACACACGTTCTTTGGTCGACGATGGCGAGGCCTGTTCTGAGTAGAACCTGTCTTGTTAAACCACTGTATGGTCTTGACCACCATGCTGCAGCTCAGTTTCAAGGTGTTGGCAATGTTTCTTATTGGCTAGACCATCTTTATGTAGAGCAACAATTCTTTTTGTGGTAATTTAACCTATCCAAAGTGTTTTATATGCCTCTTCCCTTTCATGACTGTACAATAGATTAGAGACTTATAGAGGCACTCTTCAGGTCATGGTTGCCTTTATGGAGGTGGGTTCTCCAATAAGGCCGGGTGATACTTTTGTTCTTTTGTATTTTCAGCCTAAATTTTAGATAAAAGTTATGTTTTAGTTTACTTTATCTGTCTAATGAATGAAACAGTTTTCCTTGATTTCTATGTTATGAGGGTCCTGTGATTTATGCTGTAATGAAGGCAATGTGATTGGTTCTCTTATTGGGCCACAAGACCACGCTTTTATGAGAACACTGTGGTTGTATCACCTGTAGACTAGCACAGCTTACCGTCCCTTTATTTTCCCAATGATACTTATCTTTTCTTCCCTTTTAATGTTCATCTATTTATGTAAAAATATGCCCCTTCCCTCCCCTCCCAATGTCCTAGACATCAAACATGGATCAAGACATTGACATGAGTGGGCACAACATCATAACTGTAGTATGGAAATGTAGGCTATGTCAGTGCATATTAAAATACCTGTGATTTCCAAGTAGGTTATTTTTAGGTAACAAGTTCAGTGACAGTATTATATTATTATTATGTAGTAGCAAAACCACTCAATATCGTTATGATGAATTAAACGTCAAAGTAAAGACCATTTGTAATGCTTAAAAGCATGTGGTTGTTATGTGATCCAACTCATTGATTTCTTTGTGAATTGAGTCCTTGCTAGCATGATAAATTCCCTGTAATGATAAATATAAAAATGATTTTCCTGAGTTGTTTCTACATTAGTATGCATGTGCTTTACACCCATGCAAGCCATTTTATACCAAAAAATACAGAATTTTACATTTAAAGAAAAATTAAGGAGAACAGTTGCTCTTGTAGGGACTGTAATGTTGGTAACCTCTCCTTTAATGTTTTAAAGGGGTGTTCCCATATTGCACTTTGATGGCATGTTCATAGGATATCCCATCAAAGTGTGATAGGTGCGGGTCTCATCTCTTGGAACTGCACCTATCTCATGAACCCTGCTCCCGAATGTCTTGGCTCAGAATGAAGAGCCGATCTCACTTGTGTACGACTGTCCATTTTGTTTCATAGAACAGAATAGAGAGCCATGTGCAAGCACAGTTGGTTCTGCATTTTGAGCCAAGATTTTGGGGTCTGTTCTTGAGATAGATGGGGGTCCCAGAGGTGGGATCCTCACCCTATCACTCTTTGATGTTTTATCTTATTAATATGCCATCAAAATGCAGGATGGGAACATCTCTTCAATGACCAGGCCTTTTTTTAGTTGCAATAGCACCATTAGTTATCGCTTTTTCTGTAAATGTAGCTGTATGGAGCTGTATTTTAAGGACACTATTTTGGGGGACACATAACTTTTAATTTTCGTTACTTCTTTTTGGAGGAAATGGATATAAAAACTGTGAACTATGAAAGTGTGTCCTTTTTGTTGTTCCATGAGTCTAGGAAGTTATGATTTGAAAATATCCCTTAAAATAAGGTGTTTACATTAGTATATAGTTTTTTACATGTGCTGGGACTGAACTGTATTGACAGATACTGCCACAAATATATGGCACTATACCTGTGTATTACAGTTGTTTAGTTGATATATCGGCTGGTTATGGTATCAGAGAATACAGACACACACTGCTATAGGTATATACCATAATTCTTGAAAGTTCCAGTAGTGGGGCTTTATTTATATTACAGAATAAACAAGCAAGTAGTGCATTGTGTGATTGTTACACACATCAGCACAAAAGCATCAGCATATTCTTATCTATACAATTTTTGGGTATTACAGGTGACTCCCCCATACTTCCATGCATGAATGGGCCTTGGGTTTCGGTTAAAAACAAGTGACTGTTCATTGCAATCATGTAGGCTATTAGCCAAGAGTTAGGGCGACATGTATGAATGGGCTTTTCGCCTGTTTTTTGGCGTAACTTGCGCCTCACCGGCCCGAATCCGCTGTCTGACGCAGGGATGCAATGTTAGGCACAGCGTTCGCCACTTTCAGCTGCGCCCCGCATGAAGGGGCGGGCAATGGGCGCGGTGTAGGCGTTCCAGGGCGGGACGCGGCGCGCGCGAAAACTCCGAGGCATGTACGATCGCGAGTCGGCAAAGTGCGGCGCATGGCAGCGCTCGGCAGCTCCGACAGGCAGACCAGGTTGATTCTGGTCTAAATGATCCGGCGGAGGCGAAGTGAAGCCAGAACGAAACATGAGAGGAAACATATAGAAGATCGCAAGAGAAATCTCGGCTCTCAGCTTCGTGCAGCATGGAGTATGATTCCAAAAAATCGCCTTTATAAAGACGTAAAACATTCTCAGAAACAGAGCTCAAACCTAGTAAAAAAAAAAAAATCACTTTCCAAAGATCTAGAACGGCACTATTTCAGGAATTAGGATCTTGGAAATTGCCGTGAAATACAGGAATTTAAATTCTGAAAGAGCTAATCAGAATAGGAGCGACAGTGACCCATTAAAAAACCTATGGAGAAATATAGACCAATCAAATTCAAAGGTTTGGGACAGTTAAAATACTGTAAAAGGCAGAAAAGAGCTGATTGGTTGAGCTAGCGGGGGCTTGGCTATCTCGGCCAATCAGAATAGGAGTGACAGGGACCCATTCTAACCTATGGAGAAGTTTTGACCAATCAAAATCAAAGGCGGGACAGTTCAAAATACAGTAAAAATGCAGAAAAGAGCTGATTGGTTGTCCCATTGTAGTCTATGGGAGGATGAATCGGCGCAATGCAATTGGCTCTCAGCGCCGTGCGGCATGGAGTTTGATTAAAAAAATCTTTTTTTATTAACTGTAAAATATTATCTGAAAAAGAGCTCAAACCTTCTATAAACATAAATCAGTTAAATCCCTAACAACGCGTTTGTCGCTGAGACCAGCGCTACATCAGGAATTGCGATATAGAGAATTGGCGGGAAATACAGTAATTCAAATTCTGTAAGCTCTTCTGATTGGTCGGCATAAACCACCCAATAGAATAGGAGCGACATTTCCCCCTTTTCTAACCAAAGGAAGGAGTATTAAACCAATCAGAAATAGGAGCGACAGGGACCCATTTTAACCTATGGAGAAATATTGACCAATCAAAATCAAAGGCGGGACAGTTCAAAATACAGTAAAAAGGCAGAAAAGAGCTGATTGGTTGAGCTAGCAGGGGCTTGGCTATCTCGGCCAATCAAAGCGCGAGCTACTTTCTCCCATTGTAGTCTATGGAGAGATCAGGGCAATGAATTCTCGGCGCTCAGCGCCGTGCGGCATGCAGTATGATTAAAAAAATAAATTTTATTAGGTGTAAAATTGTCTCTGAAAAAGAGCTGAAACCTTCTATAAACATAAATCAATTAAATCCCGGACAACGCATTTGTCGCTGAGACCGGCGCAACATCAGGAATTGGAATATAGAGAATTGCCGGGTAATACAGTAATTCAAATTCTGTAAGCTCTTCTCATTGGTCGACAGAAACCAACCAATCAGGATAGGAGCGACAGGGACCCATTCTAACCTATGGAGAAATATTGACCAATCATATTCAAAGGCGGGACAGTTCAAAATACAGTAAAAAGGCAGAAAAGAGTGATTGTTGAGCTAGCAGGGGCTTGGCTATCCCGACCAATCAGAGCGCGAGCTACTTTCTCATAGAGTTCTATGGGAAAAGAAATGCAGATCGAGCTCTGTTTGTGATTGGCTAATTTAAAAGAGGCGCAGTTATTTGGACCAATGGGAGAGCGAGCGACGCTCTTATGGGTTTTCTAATGCAATCTGGATTAAAACTGTACATGGCCGAAATCAAATGATAAGACTCACGAAGTTGTACCGATGTGTATATAAAATGATCAATAATATGGGGGAAAGGAAAAAAAAATTTAATTCAATAAAATCATGTTTATTTCTTTATTTTCCTTACACCCATACTATTGATCCTTGGCTAAAGAAAATAAAGAAATAAACATGATTTTATTGAAATAATATTTTCTTTTCTTTACCCCCATATTATTGATCATTTTATATACAGATCGGTACAACTTCGTGAGTCTTATTATTTGATTTCGGCCTGTACAGTTTTAAATCCAGATTGCATTAGAAAACCATAAGAGCGTCGCTCGCTCCCCCATTGGTCCAAATAATCGCGCCTCTTTTAAATTAGCCAATCACAAACAGAGCTCGCTCTGAAATTTCTTTTCCCCATAAAACTTTTATGAGAAAGTAGCTCGCGCTTCGATTGGTCGGGATAGCCAAGCACCTGTAGCTCAACCAATCAGCTCTTTTCTGCCTTTTTACTGTATTTTGAACTGTCCGCCTTAAAATTTATGATTGGTCAATATTTTTCCATGGGTTTTAGAATGGGTCCCTGTCGCTCCTATTTGATTGGTCAATATCCTCCTAGATTAGAATAGGCCACTGTCGCTTTATTTGATTGGCTGGTTTATCCCGACCAATCAGAAAAAGCTTAAACAATTTGAATTACTGTATTTCCCGGAAATTCTCTATATTGCAATTCCTTATGTAGCGCCGTCTCGGCGACAAATGCGTTTTTCGGGATTTAACTGATTTATTTTAGAGAAGGTTTCAGCTCTTTATCTGATAATGATTTACACTTAATAAAAATGATTTTTTTTATCATATTCCATGCTGCTGAGCGCCGAGATTGCATTGCGCCGATCTCTCCATAGACTACAATGGGAGAAGTAGCTCGCGCTCTGATTGGTGGATAGCAAGCCCCGCTAGCTCAGCCAATCAGCTCTTTTCTGCATTTTTACTGTATTTTGAACTGTCCCCCTTGTTTTTGATTGTTCAATACTTCTCCATAGGTTAAAAATGGGCCCTCTGTCACTCCTATTCTGATTGGCTGAGATAGCCAAGCCCCTCTAGCTCAACAATCAGCTCTTTTCTGTATTTTTACTGTATTTTGAACTGTCCGCCTTTGATTTTGATTGGCCCAAACTTCTCCATGGGTTTTAATGGTTCACTGTGTTTCCTATTCTGATTTGCTGGTTTCGGGCCGACCAATGAGAATAGCTTTCAGAATTTGAATTACTGTATTTCCGGCAATTTCAAATACCCAAAATTTTCCGATGTAGGCCGTTCAAGATTTTTTGAAAGTGATTTTATTTATGTAATTTTTTTAGTAGGTTTGAGCTCTTTTTCAGGGGAATTTTTTAAACCCCTTTTATAAAGGCGATTTTTTTGATTCATACTCCCCCAGGGAAACATCTTATGATTCTCGCTGTTTTCCAGGCCGGTCTCGAATCGGAATACATGTTCGGCGCAGCCCCGCACTGCGCCTAAGTCCGGCACTGCGCCCCACACACTGGCGAGGCGCGGTGAAATTTTCCCCGCATGTATGAGCGCACCTCCTCGGATGGCGAATATTAGGTGCAGCCCCACACTGCGCCCAAGTCCCCGCACTGCGCCCCACACACTGGCGAGGCGTGGCGTATTTAACATGCTATGTATGAGCGCACTACCTCGGGCACCGAATCATAGGCGCAGTGCCGCAATGCGCCCAAGTTCCGCATTGCGCCTCACACACTGGCGAGGCGCGGCGGACTTTACATAGTATGTATGAGCGCGCCCCGGCGCCGACATAAATCAGGCGCAAATTTCGCCGGAAAACTCGCGGAAAGGTGCGCCCCGATGTGGCGAGCTTCATACATGTCGCCCTTAGTATTTATTTGAGCATTAAACACAGATCATCTCCCAAACTTAGGTCCTTAATGATAAGGACCGGATAGGCCGCAACGTCGGATCATGGAAATTTCTTACTAAAATTTCACCCTACCATTGTTTCACTTGGAGAGTAACTACATGCTTCTTCTGTGTTTAATGCTCAAATAAGCACTCTAAAGGATCTAAAGGTGTGCCGTAGATTCCCTTCTAACTCTGGACTTGGCCATAGGCTTTTTCCACTGAGCAGGCGACACCCCATAGGTGTGCGGCACCATTATATATTGCTTGTAGTTTATAAACCCATTACACTCACATGTGTAAACATAAGAGGGGATGCACTCACTGCAGCACCATGGCCATATCTATTTAGCTAACTGGCGTGATACCGGGAGATTGCAGACTTTTAAATGATGAACCTATTTTAGAACATTGCTTTAGCTAGCACAAGTAGCTGGGATATTTCTGAACACAATACTAGACTTATTCTGACTCCATATCTGACAGCAAGTGTAGAAATTCATCAGGCCCATGTGGTAATGGAAGTCTGTATTGAACTGTAAGAACTTACTTCAGAATCTTGTCAGACCGTGTCAACTCAACTGCTCCGGCGTGTATGAAGAACCAACAGGAGTTTATTCCAGGCTGAATCTTGTAGTTTACACCAAAGTAGTAGATGAAAAGATGATAACTTTACAGAGTAGGTGCAGAGGATGAGTATACAGTGCATGAGTGAGACAGAAAGGATAGAGAATGCTAGAAGGAGGGAGGAGCTGAATACCTCAGAGCACACATACAGGAAGACGAGAGGGACAAACTTAAAACAATGCAAAGCAGTAATAGAAATTACAATACTGATTATGAACCATGTAGTCATGGGACGTGACACTCACCGTCTGAAATCTTTAGATTTCACTATAATACACTAATAACCAATGTTCTCTGAACCTGTAAGAAAGAGAAAAAACATGCAAAATATCAACAGTTAAAGTCTAGATTCTATAACTGTACATTCCGAAGAAAGTAATCCAATGGGAACAAAATCCAAGAGAAACCCATCTTCGGATTGGGGAAAGCCGCAACATGCCAACCTCCACCAACCCATAGTAAATCCAGTGGTACGTGTTATAGGAATGGTACAGCTGGCAGTTCCTGATAGTAGACTTCCTTCTTCAGGTGTCAGCCTCCTTTAGCCGCCTTAACCACCACTTTGTGAGTCTTTCCATCGTGAGAAACGCTGAAAGCGGTATGTCTTGAGCCTTAGTTTAGGAACCACTGTGGTATAGAGCTTAGAACTTGTTGGCCGAATCTCCTTGTCAGATTCAGTCTCCACCAAATCAAGACTGGCATCAGTAGGTAGTGAGCCAGAGTCCTGAAACAAGAAACTTGGAGGAGTCATGTGGTCAATGAGACCTGAAGCAGGAGAACATCTTGTTCTGCGATAAGTTGGATTGAGGTCAGTAGAGATGTTTATAACTTTAGCAATTTCTACTGCTGGCGCTGCTGCGCAAAGTTCTAGTCTTGGAACAGACTGCGCAGGTTTTGGAGTTAGCTTGGCTTTTCCTACTTGAAATCCACAATGTGGCTCGCTGTTCTTTCCAGACATCCTTAGGTAGGCTACTGCAGCTATGGCTTCCATGGATGCATCCGAGAAGACATGAATTTCTTTCCTAACAGCAGCAAGAATGGTGATTGGAGCTATGAATTCAAGGAAGGATTTAAGTCCATCATCTACATAAAAGTTCTCCTCAACAAATTGACGAGCGTCGGATCCAAACTCCTTCTCTCCTGCTTGGGCGGTTCTTCTCAGTCCATAGATTTTCTACGGCAGGAGAGGGGGTGTTGCCAAAGACATGTACCTTCATCCAGTGTCTATGACTTCACGTTGATGTTATTGTCCTTGTCCATTGGAATCTAAGGTAGTTCCTGTGGGTTTTTCCCTTCACGATGAAAGCCAGTGAAACATTTGTCTGTATGCCAGCCATTACTGCAACAGGTTCTTGACGGAAGTGGATTAGCACTCCTAGGAGACTGTTGTTGAGATTGGGCCCCGGGGAGGAGCAGGTTTTTTGAGAGAAATGCCTTCATTTCTGAGCGCTGGAATCAAACACAACTCTAATTTGTTTTTGGTTTGCGCGGGTGATACATGCCAAAAGATGGGAGGTACCAGCATTCTTCTCCTTCTCTAGTGGTGGGGCAGGTTCTGCATGGTCCATGTCAAATATGTTCTTTCATAAAGTCCCCATAATGTTTCTCCATTTCTGGGTTTTCCCCTTTAAGGTGTGTTTTAAAAAAAAGAGAATCTAGCAACTGCTTGCTGTAGATTGTTTGGTAGTTTTATTCTTGGAGTGCGAAAGGGTAATGGTGCTACCCAGCTGTTGGAGTCATCTTGGGCAAACTCCCTTTCCATAATCTTAAGAAATTCCTTGTCCTCTCGTGCAGGTGCTAGCTTGTTGTCTTCACTTGTTAGACTACAGACTGCTGATCCAAGACTGTCATCCCAGGATGAGGAAGAAGGAATGTTATCTTCTAGATCATGTGGTCTGTCACTACCAGTGAGCTTCTCATTTACCCAGTAATGGTATGGACATGGCTGGAAATGGGTGCTGCGACCATTTGGTAAAACATGGGTTTTTAAATGAGGAAAATCTTAGTGGGGTTCTTAATTGGTCTATGCAAACGTTTCCCATGATCACCCCGCCCAGATCAAGGGTTGAGCAAACGGAGCATCGTGAGGGTCCATTGATTTGCTGGCGTAACCTTGTGTATCCGGAGAAAGTCTCTGCCCGGGAAAGTAGGAATGTTTGCGTTCTTGTCAAGGCAGGTATTTCAGTGACTATAGACCTAAGATGAGTATGATGAAGAGCCACTTTTTGGCGTTTGGAATTTCCTCTCTATTAGATGGTATTTGGTTGCATTCAACAAGTGTTGGTAAGGGGGATCCTGACCTTGTTGTCAAGTGAAGCTACCATGAGTCGTGGCTCTCTTTCCCGAGACCTCAGTGACGCCCTTTCAGGTACTCAAAGTGTAAGGGAAGGTGTCTCCTTCCAGGTTGAACAAATCAAAGAGTTCAGATCTTGCGAGTGACCGGTTGCTTTGATCATCCAATATGGCATACACCTTTAGGACTCTTTCTGGATGATCCTTGAGTTATACATTGACAAGACTATCTTTGCACACGACTTGTCATAGAGACTTCACCACAAACTTCTGTGCATGAGGAAGATACGGTGGTTAGGTTTACAGTTTGGTCCCAAATTTTTCCTCGCCATGCTTTGCCACTGGCGGTGACTGGGAGGATGGCTCCATGCTGTGCTGGAGGATGAAGTGCTTGCACATGGTTTAACACTGTCACATTCAATGCACTTAATAACAGCTTTACAATCTTTAGCAAAATGTTCTGTGGAAGCACAAAAATTTGTAACATATCCCAAATTTTTTTCAGAAGCTCTTTGCGTTCTTGAAGCGGTTTCTTTCTGAAGCCGATGCATTTCTTGAGAGGATGTGGCTTCCTGTGAATTGGGATAGACGATTTGGATTTTCAATTTTCTCACTTCACTGCTCTTATCCAGAGATTATGTAGGTTTCAGGAAGAATGTCAGTCTTTTTTACTGGGCCCCTGGTCATCTAGGATTCCTGTAGTTAGAGCTTGGACTGTCATACTTGGGAGGAGATGAAGTAGGACCGCCAGACTCACTGTAGAAGAAGCTTGGGTCATTCTTGGACTCTGCAATTTTCCTTATTAACTTAAAGAAGTAGGAGAATGGAGTAAAGGAAACGTGGTACTACCTTTTATTCTTGAACCGAGGGCTGTTCACTTTTCTTGAATGTTGTATGGCAGTTTGGAAAAATATTGGGTTTACCCCACGAGCAGTGTTCAGGTAACTGAGGCAGGTAAGTGAGTGTCTGCTTTGGCCAACTGAAGCTCAAAGAGTAGATCACTGAGTTCTTGAAATTTCTCATTGTCCTTGCCGGATATTTTTGGGAAACTTTGAAGCCGTGTAAACAGAGCATTCTCTATGGCTTCAGGATTTCCATAGCTCTTTAATCTCTCCAAGCAGCCACCTAGACCTTTCCACGGATTTGCAATTGAACAGCTCTGAGTCTCTTGACATGTTCTGTGGACTGCGGGCCGAGCCATCTGACTAGCAGGTCCAGTTTTTCTCAGCTGTGATGCCAATATCATCAATTGCCCTTCTGAAGGCACATTTCCAGGATCTGTAGTTCTCAGGTCGGTCATTAAAACCCAGTGAGGCCTGTTTTAGTAAGATCACGGCGGACCATGAACCTGCAAAAACTTGACATGCTTTACCTTTCGACTTCAGGCAGGTAATTGTAGGCTTTAGTAGGGGCTGATCATGTTGTTAGTGGTAGTCTGATTAAGAGACATAGGGACATATGGAGCTGCATAGGCATTCATTGTAAGAGCAGGTTTACATTCAATTATATGTGAGCTGGATCGGCATGGTTGTCAGGGGCTGGAAACTTGCTGGGATATTGGTTTGGACCTTGGTATCTTTGTATTGAGGTTGCAGAGGTGTATGGCCTTAGTGCATTTGTGATGTGTGAAGGAGATTTCAGCATGGATGTAGGACTGTATGAACCCTGAATGCGGGATCTGAAGAAGGATCTGTGCTTTGTTGCATTGGAGGAAAATCTGAACTGTCAGGAATGTTGGTGGCATTCAGAGATTCGCTGTTTTGGCTTAGCACATAGGGTCTTCTACAGCCACTGAACTTAGGCTGGAGCTGCTTCCTTCACTTCCACTACCAGCTTGTTCAAGAACTTTTAATCTTGCCATGGCGGTGGCATGTTCACATTGTTTCTGCAGAGTTTCCAAGTCGGCTCTTTTGCATGCTGTTTCTGCCTTTCTTTGTGCTGTCTCTGCTTCCATAGCTGCTGTCTCTGCTTCCATTGATGCCCTTTTTTGTGAAAACTCTGCCTGTATTCTAGTAGCCTCAGCTTCTGCACGTGCTCTTATGAGCTGTTCATGGGGTGTAAAAATTTTCTTGAAGATCGTGATTTAGATGATCTTTTGGAATGCCTAGTAGATTTGGAAACACAGGATGATGGTTCCTGCAGTGGTGTGGTTCTTGACAGTAATTTGGACTTAGTTTCACATATCAGGTTTTCACATTCAATATTAAGGCGCTGGAAGCTGAGCAATTCTTGTAGAGAATCTGGGGTATTAAGCTTCTGTAAAACATCACAGTAATCAGTACTTTTAATTGTATAGTGTTCGTACATTGCAGAGAGTTGTCCTAGGGCTTCTTCCAGTAGTGCTTCATTACAAGCATACTGTGAGATGTGGGAGCTATAACTAAGCAGTTTTTCCCATTGATCAGTAACTTCAGAAAGTATTTCACTTTTTATGCTTTCAAGATTCTCTCTGACCTTCCATGTAGGATGAGTTAGACGTCTTGCTCTCTCACTAGGTTGTGGAGTAGGATTCCTATCATCTTGCAGCTGTAGCTGCTCACTGTGAGTGGTGCTGCCTGCAGCCATGTTGTAACACAGACAGGATATAAGATGGAGGAATAGGATGATCTTGCTAGAAGAGTCTAAGCTGTAGCTGCTATTCACACTGCACCCTGACACTTGCTTGTCACTGTCACAACACTGCAGCTGTATGTGGTAATCTCTGCTGAAGTTGTGAGCTTATCTGTGTTTCTAAACCATCTTTTCACTATTCTGACTCCATATCTGACAGCAAGTGTAGAAATTCATCAGGCCCATGTGGTAATGGAAGTCTGTATTGAACTGTAAGAACTTACTTCAGAATCTTGTCAGACAGTGTCAACTCAACTGCTCCGGAATGTATGAAGAACCAACAGGAGTTTATTCCAGGCTGAATCTTGTAGTTTACACCAAAGTAGTAGATGAAAAGATGATAACTTTACAGAGTAGGTGCAGAGGATGAGTATACAGTGCTTGAGTGAGACAGAAAGGATGGAGAATGCTAGAAGGAGGGAGGAGCTGGATACCTCAGAGCACACATGCAGGATGACGAGAGGGACAAACTTAAAACAATGCAAAGCAGTAATAGACATTACAATACTGATTATGAACCATGAAGTCATGGGACATGACAAGACGTCTACCAATAACTGCAGTTGACAAAAGTTGGTGAAACATTAAAAGGGTTGTCCAGGAAAAAAATGTCATGCTCCATTGTAAGTGAATGAAGCACGAGCCTCTGCTCTGTGTTTGGATGAGAACCTGGAAATTAAATTGAGAGGATCGGCAGGAACTCTGAAGTGACAGTGTCGGGGAACAGCCAGGTAATTATTATTATTTTTTTTTTTTGAACCACACTGGACAACCCTTTTAAGGGAACATTTTGGGCAAAAATGATGCATTATGTTATGTCTGAAAGGATGGGGTTGTCCTTAACACAGAGTTTCTCTCTTTAATGTCTTTCAACTGGCAAAGTCCATTGTTTAAAAACTAAGGTTCTTGTGAACATTAGGGTTTGTCATAACATGCTTAGAGATTCCTACGAAGACAGGCTATTATATGCTTGGTTATATACTCAGACAACTTATCTAAGTTTACTGGAAGATATTTGTATATGAACACATATTGTGGTCAAAATCTCCCTTCTGGCATAAACAGTTGCCTGAGACTGAAATGATTTTCTCATCCCAGACATATGAATGAGGCTGCTCCAGTTTTCTGATGTACTTTGAGCCACAAAGAGTGTATGAACAGGTGCACTCCAAACTTTGGCACAATAAGTGCCTTTGTAATGCGCCAAAGATTCTTTTTAATGTGCCAAAGACTAGGGGCGTTCTGGGGCGTCGTACCACATTCGTAGGATTAGACATTTATGAATATGGGACACCAAATCTAGGCGCATAACAGTTAGAACAGCCAGACCAAGTTAAAGGTGATGCCTGAACCAGACTTGTTGTATTGGCACTACAATGCGCCTGCAGAAGAACAGGTTCATACATTCTTCCGCATTCTACACTACCTTAAAGCTATTTAGAACTGGTCTGTCAGCGCCAACGTTCATACATGTTGCCCATAGTGTTTTTGAGGTACTAGCAGGAGTAAACATCCCTAAGATTGAAAAAATAAATTTGTAAGATTTCATCAATGGTGAAAAAAGGTTGGTAACCACCAACAAAATGAACACCAGTGACATAACATATACATTTTGCTTCAGTAAACACAGAGTTGAAAATTACAGTTCCACCTTCACAGTCAGCCTTCTTCTTGCTCTATCCCACTAGAACTTCTAATGATGCTGTAACTGAGTTACAGTTACTTTATCTGGCTGGGATGGAACTCCTGTAGTGCACTCTGCATGACTCATCTGCCTTAGTTGACCACAAAAACATTCATCTTCACTGCACTTTATTCTGGCAATGAATCTGATTTATTGTCTGTTATGTGCAGAGAAGGAGAGATGCAGCCATCACCTTATCCTACAGTTGCATTCTTGATCCACTGCATCCTGTTTTGACAATGAGCCTTGTGTCCTCTCTCATTTGTGGGCCTTGCTCCTCTTGCATCTTGGCAATTCTTGCTATGTTTTTTGCTCTCTATACCACCAATGATCTTCAGGGTACAGTCAACTTTGCAGGGACCACTCCACCATGAAATTAGCTTCCTATAAGGATAGGAAGCTAAATTCTATAAAGGATAGGATTGTCTATAAAGGATAAAGACTATCCTACATCTTAAAACTGTAACCTCTTCCTTATGTAAGTAGTCCTATACCTGATTATAACCTTGAACCCAGCAGCTCTGCAATGTAATCTGCATAATGTACAAACAAATTTATCTCCTTCCAATAGGTAGCACCAGAGATCTTGGCTCTTTTCTCTTGAAAAATCACAGTAACAAATGTGCCAACAGCTAAAATATAACTTTTAATTAATATATTTTAAAAAAAATATATAGACCAACTTTACATTCGCAAAAGACTGTTCAGACACACATGTCATAACACTCTGGAGATCAGGTAGATTGTTAAACAGTCAGACCAACCTATATACTTAAAAAAAAAAAAATATGACTAGAAGGGCCAGTGCACTTCAAAGGATGACGAATAATGATGTGTACACTTAGGGTTACTTGTACCAAAGTTCTTCTGGTCCCCCAAGTTCTTAATCCGGTAGACGCTTATGTCCCAACAGTCTGGGCCCAAGAAATGAACAATAAGGCATATTGTTCTGACCCTGACTCTCCATTAATCCACCTCCTATGACCTGAGTGGAAACAGGGTCATCGCCCCGAAAAGGGTGGCCCCGTCAGAAGCTATGTCCAGCCCTATGGAGACCCTGTAATGTCCCTATCTGTCCAGGGCCAGACGATTCCTTCCTGTGTATATGATCACAAGCAAAGGAAAAAACATATACTCACAAATAAATCCCAATATGTTTCCCCCTGTCAAAGGTGTTCTATCAGAGAGGGTTCATCAGGGGAAGCAGGTCATATAAAGTTGTGGTCTGATTTTATGACCGCAACCACATGGACTGTCAATACAGACCTCAGTTATAATAAGCCTGGGTGACCAATGTTGTTTCTCTTGAGCTTATTTGACTATTGTAATTTCCCATGGAGCATTGCATGGCCAAGTCTCTATATACCTTTATGATGCTCTTCCCAAGGAAAAACTTTATCCTCCTAGAGCTTCTTCCAAACACTAAGGGCCACATGTATAAAAACTGTCTAGGTCTAAAACCCACTTTGTTGCCCATAGTAACCAATCAGAGCGCCCCTTTTATTTCATATAGTGCTCTGGAAAAATGAAAGGGGTGCTGTGATAGGTTCATATGGGCAACAAAGTGAGTTTTAGACCTAGACAGTTTTCATATATGTGGCCCTAAGCTTTTTTTTCATTTCATTATACAATAAAAAAAACTAACCCTATATTCATTATAAAAAGTCATTGCTTTATGCTCAAAGTTGCATTTATGAAGAATCTTCACTTTTTTAACCCATCAACGTGATCAAAGAGAGTTGAAGGATTTAGCTTTATGTGGAACAATATTTCTAAATTTCTAATAGGATTAGTACAGAATTAATGTGGTGTCATCTTTGACTCCATGTATTGTCCCACTTTAAAGAATTGCAATTTTACATTCTGAAGAGCTGGAAGAAATATTTTTCTGAGCTTTCATATATATCTCCAAACAATATATCTGACATCATGAACATACAGCAATTCCTGTGAGAGCTGTGGAGAATGAATTCTACTGACATACTTATAGACAATGCAGTTAAATGGAGAATCTGCAAGAAAAGTCCCTTTTTTTCTAAAATTCATCCTATAAACAGAATGAATGTATATTATGCATTGCCAGCATATTAAGCCCAAATTTGTAGCCAAGGATGTCTTTCTGATAACTGACATGTAGTCTAAGCTGTTCTTTGAGAGGAATATTTGTAGCACTTACAATGTTTCCTTCGGTTTTCTCTTACAAAATAAAGATTTTATTAAAGAAAATTATCAGACCTCGAAGGTAAGCAGGAACTATTTTCAGATTTCCTTTTTCTTGCTGAAATAGAGTGCCAGGACTTGAAAAAATGCTTAATACAAACCTACTATCATGCACCATAAAGATACATTTGAAAAATGTGGTAAATATAATATAAATGAACAGAAGAAGAACTTAGGTGAGGGAAAAAAAAAACACCCAGTAGCACCCACAGATTGATTAGGAATGCCCCTGGACTGCCTGGGAATATCCCTGGGAACTCCTCCAAACTAACCAGGAATGTCCTCAAACCGGCTAAGAACACCCAATTTAGGCAGAAGTAGCATCTCTTTTGTAGTCTGGTTTTTGACCTGCCAAAATTTGTTCTTAGTCACAAGTTGTGCAGGCCAGTACTAAAGGGATCATGCAAATGTGAGAGTAAAACTGTCCTTCTGGGCTCCTCACTAGTGCTCTGAAGTCAGACAAATCTCTAAAGAAATATGTTACCTTACCTTTCCTTTCCTTTGGAGGTGACACTCTAGCTGCCTCCTTGCACTTTGGCTCAATTTTACTAAAGGGTGGTCAGACCCTGCCAATCAGACATTTACGACATGTCCTATAGATTTGGAAGAAATTACTTTCCCTGGAAAACTTCTTTAAGTATCAGACTTGAAGGGGTTTTCCCATCTTAATTAATCAATGTGGGACATTTAGAAACCCCTAAATAAACAACTTTCTAAATTAGTAGGATTATCAAAACTGTGCTGTTTACCTATTCAATCCATGTCCTGCTCTTCATAATTTACGGCTCATTGTCTATGGTTATGGATTCTAGCTCCTGCTGCCTGCAGTGCTGATGGTCTAGATGCTGAAAACATGAAATTATATATCCTTGCTGATAACATGGAAAAGGAAAGACATTAAGAAACTAAGACCAAACCTTTTTTAAGAGATAGAGATCTTAAATTTCCACTCAGTTATCTAGCTTAAAGATAGTAGAAGTTATGAAAGTTTTCCAACACACTAAGTGGTTTCATATTGAGGATCTGTGCACCACTTTAGGCAAATTGAAAATAATTTAGGCACCAATGGCAGCCTATGCCATCAACACCTGGTGAAGGGGCGTAGCTACAGTGGGTGCAGCAGTAGCAGTCGCTACCGGGCCTAGAAGCCTGAGGGGGCCCAAAAGCCATCCTGCCACATAAGAAGACACCAGTATTGTAAATGGTGCATGGTAACTGGGGGGCCCCATTTCACTTTTCGCACCAGGGCCCAAGAGCTTGAAGTTACGCCTCTGACCTGGTAAGATGAGCCACTTTTATCCCGTTAGTTTTTTTTTGGCCTTTGAACTGAGAAGGAGAGGTGGGGATAGGATGTGACCTCATATGTCGTCTTTTTGTAATTGTTTGTCTCCTCTTATGTATATACTCTTGTCCTTTTTATTTAATCATTCGTGATTCTATTTCATAATTATCTGTATAATTTTCTTTTGTCAACTCAGATGTTATTATTGTAATATGCTCATGTTTTGTGATATGTTCACTTATTATCCTTATTATGATTTACTAAGCTCTCTCGGACATCTGATTTTATTTTCTCTTCAAAAAATGTTTGTATTATTATATTCATTGTGAAAAAGCTAATAATAATATATATATATATATATATATATATATATTAAAATATATATATAATATATATAAAATATATATTAAATATATATATATATATATATATATATAAAAAAAATAGATGCCGAAAACCGCAGTTCTGCACATGAACATTGTCCCCTTGTCCAACCACAGCCCTTAGAAACTATTCATTTCATTAAACAGTTGCAGGGTATGCACAGAAGACCTGGAGCATTACTGTAGTGCTTAACAGCACGCCTGACTGCTAAGCACTGTACAATAATGGGCATGTTTAGGCAAGTGGCACAGTGATGTCGTTGGAACGGCACTGACGTCAACCAATCTTGTTTATGTTTTGCCTTTCTGTCTCTTTTCTTGTAGAGATGGGAGAAGATGTGGACTGAAACTGGCAGATGGGAATATCCCTTTAAAGGTATGCTCACACGATGTACTGCGGCGCGTACAGTACGTGCCACAGTACATCGTGTCTTTTGGGAGCTCGCGCTAATACGCGCATACTCCCGCAGCACGGGGAGGCCAGCAGTCCGCCACCCCATTGACATTCATTACTCGCAATGCATATTTGCCATGAATAATTGACATGTCACTTATCTCACCGCACGTACAATACGATAGTATTGTACGAGCGGGGAAAGAAGGCATAATCCATAGTTCTCTATGAGAACTATGGATTACCATAATTTCGGCGCGCTTCTCGCCCGTATCAGAGCGCAAATACGACGTGAAATATGCACTGAAATTACCCCGTGTGAACATACCCTAATATGCGAAACAGGCCCTGAATAGAGAAAGGATTGTTTCATATCTTACTGCTTTATTTATAAACACTGCATAGAAATTAATTTTTTGGAGGATCTTTGTCCTCTTGTATGTTCTGGTAAATACTGGCATTCGCAAGAAAATAGAAGAATAGTAATTTAAATGGGTGGTGCCACCATAGACATTTATCAATATCCACAGGATAGTTGATGTGTCTGATCACTGTGGGTCACACAACTGGAACATACATAAACCACTAAAATGGGGGACCAGAGTCCCCCTTTATTTACTTAGTGCATTTCCACAGTGAGAAAGTATTTGAATGGAACAGTGGCCAAACATGTGTTGCTGCTCCATTCAAAGTCTATGAGACCTATGGAGATAGCTAAGCACTCCCATAGACATTAAACAGAACAGCAGTGCACACATTAGATCAGTGTGCCATTCAAAGACTTTTTCTCCGTGCAAGAGCAATGATGGAAGATTTAGTGGGGCCCTGTTTTAGCAATCTATGGGGCCCAGTGGGGGAACCCCTAAGGATTAGACATTAATCACCTATCCTGTACATAATAAATGTCTATGGCGGCACAACCTCCTTTAAAGGGAACCTGTCACATAGGTTATGCCTTCTTTGCTGAGGACAGCACAAGCTGGGTGTAAAAACCTGCTGTTTCCAGCGCTGTGTCCCTTATTCTGTAAGATGCAGCATTTTTTAGAGCTTTTACCCCTAATCTTATTCATGAGAGGTGTTAGCCCCGCCACCAAAGGCTAGCCCCACCCACTGACAGTTATTCACATTTTTTCTACCTATTCAAAGATAATAGGTTTGTCAGTTGAGGTGGGCGGGGCTAGCCTCTGTTTGGGCCGGGTTTGAAAAAAACTGACAAATCTGAAGGACTCTTCGAATGACTCTTCTGCTGAAAAAATGCAGATTTGGCATTAAATACACGAAAACTACAGCATCTTAAAGAATAAGGGACACAGCGCTGGAAACAGCAGGTCTGACACTAGCTTGTGCTGTCCTCAGCCAGGGGGGCAAAAACTATGTGACAGGTTCTCTTTAAAGCTCCTTCATCATTAATAGTAGTAGATTCCTCATATGAGGCAGAGGACTTTTTACATCTAAGCAATGTCTCGGTAATAATAAATATAAAACTAGACATATAGTAGTTTAGATTGTTTTTATTGTTCTAAAAAAGAACCACCAAAGTTAATCACTAGTTCAGCTTTTCCTTTTAAAAACTGAATATTGCATGGCAGTATTAAACAGTCTAAACAAGTATATATTACTTATTTCATACAGTGATATTCAACCTTAGTGCCACAGAAATAAAAAATAACTTAAATATAAAAAGAGAATAAAAATCCAAGAGGTAAAACTATTTTGCAGTCTCGTTAAAGGTATAATTTAAAAAGAATTTGTCTCTTCAAAATTTCCAGTGAGCTAATCTAGGAACTGAAAAACGCAACTAGATATACAGAAAGCCCAGGATTGAGGTTCCTAATAATTCTAAACCAAGAATTCCACAAACCATAAAGACAGGGTTAAATAACCTGGTTCTACTGGCCCACCAATCCATTGCATTCTATATAT
Source organism: Phyllomedusa bahiana (assembly GCA_025379985.1). NCBI lineage: Eukaryota > Metazoa > Chordata > Amphibia > Anura > Hylidae > Phyllomedusa > Phyllomedusa bahiana. Next base: position 5,309 of record JAODAL010051671.1, on the reverse strand, counting down.
AAGTTTTCTGTGTATAAAGATGTGAAGAAAATGGAAAGTAATGAAAAGCACAACAGAAGTCACCACCAAAAAATTTTTCCTGGTAAAGAGTCCTGGAATAACATCTAACCAAATAACCATCTGATCAACTGAGAACTATATTTAAAGAAACACTTAAATGCAAAATGAAGGGTTGTGTTGAGCGATGCTCTTAGAATTTATTACCCATCGTCTCCTAATAATAATCTTCACATGCAGGGTAAAAGTAATCTGACTTCCTAGAAAGGAAAAAAATATGTTCCAAATTTTATGGAAATAGTTGCAGAGGCCACAAAATAACAGCTTATAATTCTACAATCCCATTCCAATTCAAAAATGATTCACAATTATACTAACGCAGCACTTGAGTCGCCATCATGTTGGAGGAATATTGGCAGAGCAGTTTTGGCACATAACAACCCAGTGGAAATGAAGTAAACAAGGACACTTCTATCATTACACTAAAAGTAGAGTGGGTCAAAGAGAACAGCTCAAATGATGAACACATACACTGTTGATAAGGCCAACAGAGCTGAAAAAATGTGTGGTCCAGAAGCCTTATGATTACTAAGAATAAATTTACCATTATAGAGAAAACAATTTGGTTCCCTTAGCTACTGATAGAAGTGATAGAAGTTTTTTTTTTATTTTTATTATTTCTCCTACTCCCACTATGTAATTGATTACTGTTATAATTTAGAACTAGCAATGGGATGCTGACTTCTAGTTGAATTGTTTCATGGTGGTCTCTTGTTTCATTGTTACAGTCTTACTACAACAAAAAAAAGAAACCTCTTCATAATTTTTCCAGGAGTGTTCTTGTAGTTTTTATAGAAATGAGTATTAATTTTTGATCTAAAAATATTTTTGATGTAAAAATTAATATATAAACCATTCTAAGATTGTGACCTATAAGGCTGGGTTCACACGACTTATTTGCGGGGCGTAATTACGCCCCGCAATTACGCCGTGTGGACGGGGGCGGGAGCCGGGGGGACCTGCGGCCCATAACCTTTTCAATTACCAGCGGCGCGAATACGCGCGGGAATTATCCATTAACTTTCCCCCGGGTGAACATAGCCCTTTTAAAAGAAAGACTATGTGATGTACATAAGCTAGTAAAGGACAGGAGCATATTGGCATTAGTGACAATGTTATCAAAAGGGTTGTACCATCTTAGACATTTATGGCGTATCTATAGAATATGGCATTAATGTCTGATAGGTTCTCAAAACTAGTTTGATAGGGGCCCCCAAAACTCTTGATTCAGAATGGAGAAGTGGGCTATTACGCTCCATTTATTTCAATGAGAGTTCTGATTATAGTGTGGCACATGACTAATGCAGCGAATGCAGCGGCTGCAGCGATGACTTCCAGTTCATCCAGAGCTAGGACGTGCACAAAAGATCAGAGAGGGATGCCACAGAGCCAGCACTTCATCTAAGGGGAGGAGGACAGTGAGTATACGTGTTAATTTGGCCAACAGTACTTTTATTATTTATTTATGTATTTGCATATAACTTTTTTTGTCCGTAACATGTATACTGGACAAAAAAGTATAAAAAAACTAAATAATAAAAGTCAATGCAGCTGCTGATGTGTGTGTAGTTTTTTTTATACTTTTTTTGTCCAGTATACATGTTACGGACATCAAAAGTTATTGCAAATAAATAATAAAATTACTGTTGGCCAAATGAAAACCTATACTGACTGTCCTCCTCCCCTTAGATGAAGTGCGGGTTCTGTGGCAACCCTCTCTGGTCTTTTGTGCACTTCCTGGCTCTAGATGAAATTTTAATTATCTTTAAAAAGGGGCTGTCCAGTTTATGTGTACAGTGTATATATATATAATATAAAATATAAAATATATATTTTAATATATATATGTATAATATATATAAAATATATATATAAAAATATATATATATATAATATATATTTATATAAAACATTTATATAATATAATATATAATATATAATAAATATAATATATATATATACGTACACATAAACTGGACAACCCATTTTAAGATGATCTGAAGCGTGCAATAAAATATTGAACATTTGACAGTATTCAGGGAAATATATCTCCATGAGCAATAGAGGGGGCTTATTTGCAGGAAAAATACTCACACTTTGGAATGCCCAATGGCACGGTTGATCTTGATGAACTTGTGTCTTATTTTTAACCTATACAAATATTGAACTTTTGGAAATTTTAAAATACATTACTGCTATCCTTTGCATATGTTTTAAAAGAGGTTTTTAGTGTATACTTTGATCAAAGTAGACCTATCTGATGAGGTTACCTTAATGTAGTATGTAGGCTTATGCAAATTGATCAAAGTGTGCACTGAAAACCTTTATTTGATAAATATGCAGAGGATAGCAATAACGCATTTTAAATATTCCACAGGTTCAATGTCTATATGGGTTTTAGTGCATGTTGTGCGCTACCGTAATTTATTTTATTGCTTTATTAGGAAAACAGTGGTTTTGTATTTTTGTTCTTATGTTTAAATGTTTTTAACAGTTTTTTTACTGATTTGAATCTGACTATGGGATTAGACTATGTGATCACTTTTATAATTCAGAGCAGTACATTACTGTACTGCTATGTATTATACATGTGAAAGGCAGTTGATTAGACTCTGTCTCTGCCAGGGCTTTGAAACAAGTTTGTTTCATCTGGGCATGAAAGGTTGACAGAGCCCTTCACTCTGTTAACCACCTAAATATAATTGACACTATTGACCATGACTAATTCTGATCTTGGCTGTTGCAACTGTCTTTAAGTCAGTACACCAGCTCTATTGTAGCGCGCAGGACCCAACGAGCACCTAAAAACTGACACCGGAGCCTTTACAACTCTTTTGGGAGGCCAGGATCGGGGGGCCGCTGGGCAAAATGTTGGGGGCACAAGCACCAAATGGGCCCTGCCTGTGCCCCAAACCCCTCAACTCAGCAGCGCATGTGTTCCCCGGGATGCAATGCACTGGGGTTTTTTAAGAAAGAGCCGCGGGAGGCAGGGAGATCCCCGGGGTTTTGGCGCTTAGGGGGGGAGGGGGCCGTTTTCACTCACTAAAGTTCCTACTCGGGCCCCTGCCCCATGTCCACAAAAGGGTCGGAAGTTCAGCCTCATACAGCGAGTGAGAGGCTCCCCCCCTGCCGTGCTCGGCTCCGCCCCCCTGCTGTCTCCCGGGTCCCACGCCATCTCCTCCCTGCCACACAGTGTTTTCGTTATGGAGTAAACAGAATTTCCCACAGGTCCCAAATCATAAAAGGCCTCAAGGAGTGAGGCCTCACTGTGAGACCATGCAAATAGTATAATAGGAAAAAAACTGAATGTGAATAAATGTATAAATGCTGTGCATTTAATTTGGTATGTTCTATACATGTGTGTGTAGGTTTTGCATGTTGTGTATTCTATGCATTGTGTGTATGTCAATGCAGTTGTGTTGTCTATACAGTGTTTATGGTATGCATGGGGTATGTGTATGCATGTGTGTGTATGGTATGCATGTGGTATGTCATGCATGTGTGTGTTCTGATGCATTGGTGTGTATGTATGCATGTGTGTATGCTATACTGTTTATGTGTTTACAAGTGTCTATCATGTATTTATGTGATGCATGTGTGTTGCTGGGGGGGGGATGGTAGCATGTGTTTATGTCTATAAATGTGTGATGTGTATGATGGTGTGTATTCATACATTGTTGTTGGATGATGTGGGTATGTTATGCATGTGGGGATGCTATACATTGTGTGTATGTCTATACAGGTTGTGTATGTGAATGCAGTTGTGTAGGTCTATACATGTGTGTATGCATGTGTGTGTATGTCATACATGTGTGTATGCATGTGTGGGGTATGTGTAACATGTGTGGTTATGTGTATCATGTGTGGTAGTGTATACATGTGGTATGTTTGCAGGTGTGTATGCTATACATGTGTTATGCTGTGTTTGTGTATGTGTAACATGTGGTGTATTGTACGTGGGTAGGTATGCATGTGTGTGAGTGTATACATGTGGGGGTATGTTACTATGTTATGTCTTACTGTGTGTTTTGTTTTTTACGGTGTGTGTATATGTATGTATCAAATGTGTATGAAAGTTGTAACAAAACACAATTCCCCTCATTCCGTGACAAAAACATAATCCTCCCCTTTTTGTCCTTACACATTAAACTAAAACCTGATAAAATTTATATTTGAATAGAATTTTTCCTGTCATTTGCGGGTTTGGATATGTTTTTAGCTGCTGCAGCCAGGTAAGGCTAGGTTTACACGGGTAAATGCAGGTACAATTTGCGGTGTATTTGCCCCTCAATACACCCAAAATGTGCCCCAAAAATTTTGGTAATCCAAGCTCTATAGAGAACTAGAATTACGCTGTCTCCTCCATACAAAAAACTCGTAGTACCCTGGGGAGAGAAGGGGGCAGGTCACTTCTTTTTTGGCGCTTACCCCCCTGATGATGTAGTGAAAGGGGCCGGCCCCCAAACTTTCCCAAAAAGCACAGCGCACTAGGGGGTAGAGTACATGCGGCAGTACACCCTGGAACAGGGGCCCAAAAGTATTTTTTACACGCGACCTGTGCGCACCGCTTAAGGCCACCTCCCATCCCTTTTTATTCTCCCCCCGAAAAAAGTGGGCCCGTCACTTATTTTTTTCGGGCGGGTTTGTTTTTCCAGGGAAAACAACCAGTAACCAGAGCCCTCACCGCATGATTTTACCCGTATTTGTGGGGGGGCCCCTTTGGACCATTTCAGCAGTATGCCCCAAAAATCACGTGTATGTTTACACCACGTAAGTCGGTCTGTAGTTTTGCGTGAATTGCGCTTCAAAACGCCCGACATACGGGCCGACATTATGGTAATTCATACCTCACTAGAGCCAGGGTTACCTGTTTTTGGGAGAATAAAATTTAGAGGGCCGCTGGTACATTTTATTCTCTTAAAAAAACATGCTGCAGTTCACAATGGGGGGTGAAAAATCGTGTGAACCCGCCCTACTGAGCAAAACTTAACACAAAAGGCCCGGGCCAAAGGAGTTTTGGGACCCCCAGCAACGCCCCCGCCTGACCCCGTCAGCGCCTATTTTCCGCTAAGACTACACACCGCCCCCAATCCCACCCACAATAAAAAATCAGAACTTGGTTTGGATGTATGGCCCGCAGCCTTTTTTTTGCAAAAAAAATTAAAAACACAAGTAAATCAAAAAGAAGAGTACATTCCCCTATACCCTTTGACCTCTCACAACCCCAAATTTAAAGACCTTTCCGTTAACCC